>VXBJ01003701.1:40749-59406 GCA_013400055.1 Nycticryphes semicollaris
CTAATCATTGTTCTTTTTTTTTTTTTTTTTGTACTAAATTTTGCCAGATACGAAAAAAAACACTCAAAACAACAACATCCAGACTATAATAGAGGCTTAATTCCCCAAGAACACTGCGTAGCACAGAGCTGGCAAACTGTGACTCAGAAGAAACAATATTGGAGCTGGTGATAAGACCAGCAAAACCTGTACCAGTACAGCAAACCTGCACTGAGGCTTAGGGCCACCTGAGTGCAGGCGAGGAAGAAGAAGAGGAGGATGGCTGCCCTCTGCTGCAGCAGGCACACATTCCTCCAGCATGCCCAGAGCTGGGGATCATGTTGGGGAGCAAAGGGTTGGCTTCCTTTCATCTCAGCTCCTTCTTGGCCATCCCTCCTCTCCATGGGCGTGCTACCTGGCGTAAAGAACTTATTGCACTGAGAATGACTTTTTCCCCATTCCTTTCCCCACCAGACAGACTTTACTTTCTAGCTGAAAGAGGATTTATTTGATGAACAGAAAAGAGACCTGACCTTATGTGTGTGGTTTTTTTTTTCTTTCTGTCTAGTTCCTCTCTGAAGGATGTGACGCTTCTTTGCCTGCTATCATGCTGATGACACCCTAAGCAATTCCTTACACTTATTTCCCATCAGACAGATGCATTTGTTTAAAAACTGATGTGAAGCACATCAGAAAGCTGTTAGGACACAGCCTAACTTTTTCATTTGGGATAAGGACCTGATCTGAAAAATAATAGAAACACATAACTCGGATTTGAGTTCAATAGGATCTAGAGTAACAGTGGAGATAGATTCCTAAATATCTGGCTTGGGGATTGAGTGACTTCAGAGATACTCACCAGGACAACATAGTAGGAAAACCCAGCAAAGCCTTTGCAAGAATTCCTGCCCTTTAAAAGAGGAATGATGAATAATAACAATGCAATGATCCATAGAGCTAGGCTCGGCTGAGTGGATAGGAATCAGAAAGGGTTTAAAGAAGGGAGAAACACCAGGGCAGAAGGGCAAATGATGGTACCAGGGCTCTTCTCCCACCATGCAGAACATGCATTCATGTCATCTTATCCTTAAAGAAATGAAAAAAACAAAACCATTTTGAAATTAAAAGATTGATTTGGAACAAATTCTGCGTGTGTTGTTCGTCCCCATCCCCGTCCCCATCCCCCCCTGCAAATGAGACACTTTCCTCTGAAGTACCTTCCTTAAGTAGGGTTACTAATGAGTGCAGATGTTATTTTACAGAGGAGGAACAGGATCTGCATTGAGTGTCAGAGACAGGAGAGTTGCCATATTGATCCCTCTCCCATTAAAGCCAGTAAGAGTTTTGCCATTGATTTCAGAGGGAGTAAGGTCTTCAAGAGTCTTCCCTTGGAAACAGAAAAGAAAGGCACAAAAGTTTTTGAATGCCAAGGCCAAATATTAAGCTGGAGGATCTTTCTAGCCAAGGCCTCAGAGAATTTTGATTTTATAACGCTTCTGAACTGCAGACAGCAGTTTGGTCAGCTGGGACCACCGTGCTTGCAGTCCTTTGGTTTGTTCAGACTTAGCCCCAAGGCTGATCCTTCTTGCTTGAGACTCCTCCATTGTAGAAATCCATCCTGGAGGAGATCCACTGGAATGTCTCAGTGACTGCTGCTAATCTCATTTTCTTCAGCTGGCCTGCTGTGTCCCTTTCTTATTATCCAGTGTTAAAACGTCTGACTAGTCCATTTTTATTTTGGCCTGACGGTAAGGCAATCTGGGTAGCAGCTCCTTGTTTTGTCCTGTTTTCTCTGCAGTTTGTGTAGCTTTTTTTGTAGGTTGGGCTGAAGTAGGTTTAATCTGTACTTCCCTTCTCATTCAACTGAATACAGACACGCTGCAGTAAATGACTTAATGTAGCTTCAATGCATGAATATTCTTACTGTCTGAGGCATGGATCAGCCTATACACCAAAAGCTGATGCAAACCTTTACATAAACTCAGTTTCATCTTTCAAATTCAAAATGTTTTATTCAAATTTTTTCTCCCCACACCTTCACTCCTGTGTCTCAGGAAAACTCCAAAGCATCATAATAAGGAGGCAGATAATGATGTAACATTTCGCAAGCATATTGCAGAAAAGTTACTCACATGGAATTTTCAGCCTGCCTTTGGAAAAACAACTAACTGAGATTGCTCAGGAAAGTTACTGCTTTCCTGGATTTGAGTGCAATATCTGAATAGAGTTTATACACCAGAATTTGCATTCTAGAACTCAAAGACAGCAAATCTAAATAAAAAACCCAAACAGAATGACCTGTACTTCAGTCATGTACCTTTCTTTATATCATGCTGATAAATTAAGAAAATGAAAATTCATAGGGTGACCTATTTGCCATGTTGGTTTTTAGATTACAGTGCAATATTTCTACTGATATTTCTTTACTTCTAACATAAAATGGCAGCCATGTCATGGTACGATGGGACAAGTATGGTAGCTATTTTACAGTTAAGTGTGACTGTCACCATGGCAGTACAAGTGTCTCTAGAAATCCTCCACAACATACATTTTATATGAATTGAACCATTATAATATAATTTTACGTAATCATTTGTTTTAGGCAGAACTTAGAAACTAATTTCTTCGTTTAAGAAGGTACATTATGTATAGGTCAACAAAAAAGCTGCTGTCAAACTTTGTGAAAGCCTAATTCTATGTCAATTAGCCTCCATTCATCCTAAGAATAGAACACTAATCATTTCTGCCTGCAGAGACACTTGAGGATTTGGTTCTTAATGAAAATGAACCGAAAAAAATCTGAATATCTGGCATTTTCCTCTATTGAGTTCACTTAGGATTGGGTTTCCATGTTTAGGTCTTGGCTTGGCTTTTCACAAAGCAAAGCAAAGCAAAGCAAAGCAAAGCAAAACAAAGCAAAATCAAACAAAAAACCCCCCAAACAACCCCAAAGTTGTTTTTCATGCAACATTAAAAAATATACAAATGGCATAAAAATAGAATAGTGTTAAGAAATTTGATAAAAAAGATTTACAAATCTGTTACATAAAATAATTTTGAAAGATATAAAGATCAGGTTTGACAATTGCACCCATTTCCCCCCATTATCCACCTTATTTGACTTATTTCTAATCTTGTCCATCTGCAGCACGAAAGAAAATGCTGAAAGTCAGGGACTTCTCTTAAGAGTAGCTAGGTTAAGTGCTCTCATCATTATGATGGGTAACAAAACCACCCCTTCAGGAGTTGTCAGCAAATATTAGCATCATGTCATTAGCTTGCTACTTAGAGGAGACTCTGTCTTTCCATGACTGGCTGCGCGTCTTAAGAGGACAAGGAAAACGAGGGATACAAAGGATTATTGAAACTATCTGAATGGTAGTTGATGAAAGGCTTGAAGTTGCATAATATCAAGAGCCCTTTTAAGTTCCTAGATCTTCTTTGTCCCTTTGTGGAAATGATCACACCTGAGACAGGAGAAAATTTCTTTGTGAAGACTCTCTACATACCAAACTAGGAGGTATTCTCCTCTCCTCCTCCTCAACACTCAACGTCCCTTGCCACAAACAAGAAGAAACACTACCCAGATCAGTGAAACAGGGCTGTTCCAGGTCCCATATCAAAGTTACCTGAAACCTGGAACTAGTGCCTTTCCATTTCCCTCTGCAGACTCCTAAAACCCTCTTAGGAAATAGGGCTATGTCCTCCATTTGCCTAGCACAACAGGGGGCAGGTTTCAAACGTTCTCCCTACTAGAGTGCTATTGATGGCATTCATTTCAGGGCAGATTTTATTTATACATAATTACACTTTTTTTTTCCCATAAATACTGCTATTTATGCATAATAGTGCTAAGGCTGACTTTTCAGGATCCGGTTCACTATTCATCTTCTGTTCTCCTCATCTAAAGTTTAGGAAAAACAAAGTACATAATACCTTTGTGTCATTAGCTTACAAATGAGCCAATCCAACCTTTTGAAATAATAATAAGTATTGCTAATAAGCCTGAACATATAAAATGCTTCCCCATTGAGACACGATGGGTTGCTGTACAATAAAAACATTATATAAAAAAACCAACAAAAATATTTTAATAGAAACCACCCGCTTAAAACAAAAAGAACAAACCCCATATGTCTGCCACATTTACATCCTAAACCCATCAAAGAGATAAATGTACAGAAGCCGTTAGTCAAGGACTGAACCTAAGTCTCATGGAAGTAATTGGAAATATTTTCACAGAGCAAAATATGGGCTGGTGCCCTCCTGGGTGATGGCTCTCTCTCTGTTGTGGAAAGATCCTATCAGGTGTAGCACGTTCTCTCACCAGTTCTTGGGGCAAAGAAGATCGCACAGGAGCTATAGGCTCTCATCGCCACTGGTGCAAGGCTCTGAGCATCCCCACAGGGCACAGAAATCTTTAATATTCCAGACTTTTGATGAGTGAGCTGTCTCCTCTGCGAAATTAGACTGGGATCATAATGAGAGGGAACTTTGCTAGATGCTAGGGAGGAGTGAGGAGACATCTGTGCAGCCAAATAATGTGATGAGGGAGCAGTAAGATAACTCACTCTTTCTGCCTTACTGCTGGGCAAAACAAAACGGGGATTAAATGCAGCAGGGAACAAAAGAGAAGTTCGGTCAGCCTTAAACTGAGGGGTAAAAGTTCATGAAATGGTTTATCCTTCTCAGTTTGAAGAGCTTGACAGAGTTACCACAGGGCCCTCCCAGCCTCTGCCACCAACCAGCGTGTCCTTTACATGGCTGGTTTCAGTACTCCTTTTTACACCTCGAGCTGTGAGCAGAAGCTGCTGAACCACGGCTTACACTGCAGAGGAGAAAAAGCTGGTTTTGTCAGGAAAACAGAGCCTATCATTTACACAAATCTCCGGAAGTTGTGAGGTTATTGGGCACATAGATTTTAGTGATGGGATAGATGTAAACGGGAACCATTCTTAAAATTATACGTGCAGTGAGGAGGTATGGCTTGGAAGTGATTAGCTGGTAGAAGATTAATCACAACCATTATAGGGAGGTTTAATAATTCATGCTGGAGCTTAAATGTAATATTTGCACAAAGGAAGGCACTGAAGCTATAGTGTGATTAAATTTCTTGATATGCTTCAAAACCTTTCAGAAGAGTTGAGTTGTTTCTACTAGATCCATAAGTCTCTGGAAAGAAACAGGAATGGCTTCTTAGTTTGAAGCTTACCTTTCCACTAAATATTCACCTCACAAACATTAGAATAAATTGGCAAATATGACTGATTGTCTTTCAGGATGTCCAGATGACTAGGAGGGGCTGTTTTGCTTTGGTTTTGCGATTGGTTTTTGTTTTGTTGTTGGTTTTTTTTTTGGTTTTTTTTTTTTTTTTTTAATTAGCCCATTGCATAAGCAGAAAAATGTGATATCAGGTGTTGATTTAAGTGCTGCCTTCCTTCTCTCTCTTTTTCCTCAATAAGCATTCTCTCAGAGCCAACAGAAATGGTAAGGAGTGGCCTGAGGGTGGCTGTAAGTACCGTTGGTGAGTACCATCCTGAGCTAATTGGAAATAGTGTACCTTATACAGCCCTGTGCACCTGGAAAAGCCATTTTTGGGGGACAACGTCCTCCAAACCTGAACATGCACATAAAAAACACAGGCAGATGAGCTAGTGTGACAACTGGCCTGGATTTTGTGCATTTCTTATCCAATTTTCTGCAAGGAACAAATTAATTCATAGTCTGCTGAACAAATAACGCTCAAACCCACAACTAGAAGGTTTCTAACCTTCCCATGAGCATACATCAGATCTTGTAGGGGGGATTGTTTGTTTGTTATTGTGGTGTTGTTTTTTCAAAGTGGAGGCTGAAGTAGTGTCAAGCAACTACTGCTAAGCTTTTTGAAGCTGATGTTGTAATCATAAGTACTGTCATGCACTTTTTATCGGGAAAGAGTAAGGAGGAATCTTGCAAGTCTTAAAACACAACATTCTAATTAAAGTGCACCTAAAATAATCATCGCAGAAAATTTGGATGGTGTTATTTCCTGGCATCTTTTTGTCAGACCCAGATAAAAGCAAAACAACATCTCTAAGTTAATTTGGGATGCTGGTTAGCAGCTGTAATAATCTGTGAGGGAGACAGCATTATTATTTCTGCTATGGTTTTGAAATGTTAAGCAAAAGGTGTCATTTAGAGGGCAGGTAGTGTAACATAACAGCAGCTTTTTGTCCAAAAGGCAATATTGGTGTCACTTTTCACCAGCTGCGCTTTGGAACAGCTAATCCATTGGGGAACCCCCATTCTTCCGAAACGTGGAGCCTTCCTGCATACCTTGATGTCCCTCCGAGCATCCCTAAGAGATCTACTGCACCAATCCGGTTGGGAAAACACAAGCTTCCTCAGGGAACCACGTTTGGAGAGCTGCCCTTTTCCACCCAGGGAATGGGGCTGGTGGCAGGCAAAGCACATTGCTGTGGCCTGGCAGGGGGAAGAAGAGGTGAGGAAGGTTCTGGAGGAGATGCCCCACGATAAGCTCCCCTCATGGCGCTTGGAGTGGGCTCCATTTCCTTGTCCTCCCATGCCATGGGAGGAAAAATAGCATCCCGTATGAAAATTCAGCATTTTCTTTTTCTTTTTAGATGTTCCTAGCTATGGACCTGTATGCACCCTGAGGTGGCTTGCTCTGCTTTTGACAGCAAAAATGTATATTTCTCAGTTTAAGGCAAATTGTTTACTAAGAGAAAGAGGTCAAAGCTGTTATTACAGTAAGGCCTCTCCCCAGAGAGGGAGCTGATCGAAAACAAGAGGCTGAGAAACGTCGGGTTCATTGAGTTTCTAGTTTTGCTTTCTCTGTGCCTTCACTCAGACTATTCAGCTACTTTATTTTCTTCTCTTTGTTTCTCTTTCATTCCCATTTTTATCCCACAAATATATCTCACGCTTCCCTATCACAAAAAGTAAAAAAAAAACCAACATATTTTTTTCAGACTGAGCATGGGATGAAGCAGTGACAAGCTAAGGTTTTATTCTTAAAAAAAAAAAAAAAATATAGCATCTCCTAAGCTAGCTGAGTTTTTGGGAAACAAAGGAAGAAAAATGCCAGAATTTCTAGTGCTTCATAAAGGAGCCCAAGTGGCTGCTTTCTGAGTTTTCTCCCAAGGCTGGAGTTACACATCTCAGGAGAATGGGTGTGATCTTGAAA
This sequence comes from Nycticryphes semicollaris, assembly GCA_013400055.1. Lineage (NCBI taxonomy): Eukaryota > Metazoa > Chordata > Aves > Charadriiformes > Rostratulidae > Nycticryphes > Nycticryphes semicollaris. Next base: position 47,915 of record VXBJ01003701.1, read on the forward strand.
AACCTGACCCAAAATGGAGGAGAGAAGTGCATCTTGAGGTAGGTGAAAGAAAGAAAGAAGCTCTCAGGACAGGCTTTATTTATTCATGCTTCAATCCTGTCTAGAAACAGCTGTTCTCTCTCTTTATTTTATTTCAATGATTATTTTGCATCTTTCTAAAACCTTGCAGGCTCGGTCGCTTTTGAGAGGCATTGCTAAAAGAGGGATTGTGGCTCAAGGCGAGCAGGAAAAAGCAGCAGCAGGTGCCTTGTTGCTAGTTTTTCTTTTTCTCAGGAAAGGTTGGGCTACATGTGCTCAGCTTCTGTTTCAAACCTGACAGAAGGAAATCAAAAGATTTTTCATCTTGTTAAAATGCAGCCAGCCAATGGTTTCCCTTTCCAAAATATTACTAGATATTATTACCGAATGTTCAGACTTTACATTCCTGACAAACAGGAAATATATGCTGCACTAATAGGATGTCAATCAGAAAGATAACACCAATTTTGTGGTTTCTAAATCATCCTCACCACCTGCTGAGCCTTTGATCATCCCAAACAATTAATCTAAGAGATACATGATTAAGAAATAAATACTTCCCTGTGAACCTGTGAGCTACAGTACATATTAGCAAGCTCTGATCTTGCTTTCAGTGATCACAAATCAATTGTATACAAAGAGGAATAAAAGAAAGGTGCATATAGAGTCTGCTGGTCAACAGAGTTATCTCAATAACTGCATTAAAATATATCAGTGTTTTTTGACTAATGTGATGGGCCAGTATGTTTTAGGGATCTGCTTTCCCCCCTGACACTGGTAGTAGAATGGCATTTTGCAGCTGTATTTATTACAATGTGTTTCTGCTGTGTGGAAAATTTTGGAAATGTTGGCTTTAAAATTCTGAATTGAAATGAAAATCTGGAGTCTGGCATTCCTATAGGATGGGAAATCACAATTGCTCTGCCAGAAAACAAAAAATGTTGCTTTAGTATTGCCCAAATTCCTTGATGTTGTCACTTACACATCTTTGTAAAGGTGCTCTATGTAATATAAAGTTGAAATTTCCTTCCAACCAGTCAGAATGAATTCAAGCCTCTGTCTGCTCATTGGTTTCTCAATTAACAGTTAGGGGAAGGGGAATGGTTTTGACCAAGACTGAAAAACAAAAAGAAAAGAAAAGAAGAAAACACTCCAGACCCATAAAACAAACCCCCAAACCTTTGTAACCGTCTATGTAAACTGTTCTTGCACTTGCATGATGCGAGGCTTGGCTCTTCCCTGGGGCAGGGAGGTGGGAAAGTCCTCAATGAGGGCCAAGGGCTTGGGGTGCAATCAAGCCCTAGTGTTACCGGTGAGGGAAGAAAAGGGGATGCCAAGAGCCTGCATAAGGAAAATCTTGGGGGGCTCCTCCGTGCTGCAGGTACCGAGTGCGCTCTGGGTTGGCATCAGTCACCACCAGCTCCTGGGGAGGGCACAGGCTGCCTCCCCCTCTCCTTTGTGGGCTGCAGCGCTTGGCTGGAGCATCATGTCACTTTCAGACATTTTCCACTCAAGGGCTGCAGAGGCAGAGCTGAATTTTCCCTGAAATGGATCCACGCAGCAGCAGGCAGAAGGTCTGGCTGTCGCTTTGGGTAACTGCTCAAAAGCCTTGCTGCTTGCCAAAGCCCATCCAGACCTCTGGAGTGGGAGTGAATAGAGACTTTCAGTCCTTTAGAAAGATCTCTGTTATTTCCTTTTTCCATCTGATTTGGAAATACTGTGAGCAGAGAATGCATTAAGCTGTCCTGAATGCCTTAAGCTTCACCAGCCTTGAGTGCAAGGACGAGAGGCACACCAGGGTCTCAAAAAACAGGAGATCTGAACAGTGCTTATTTTATGAGTCTTCATCTTCAAACTTCAGCTCTCAGATCATCCTTCCACAGAATGTAACTTAAGGTTGCAGCAATTAAAGCACTGAGACCCGGAGTCTACCTCTTATTCAAATCAATTAAACACGAGATACCTACTTAAGTGTACTCGAGGATCTGAAATGTCCTTACCCTTGAATAACATTTTATCAGGGACCCTGTGTCAGTGCTGAACTCAGTCCTTAAGCCTAATGCTGGCAGTTAGTGAGGAGTCTTTCAGCTTTTATTGAAATAAATGGGTACTTTAGTGCTCAGCAATTGCAGGATTGGGCTCCGAAGAGGAAGGAACATATAGCTCACCGGATGGCTGTTTCTGTAATGCCAGATCACAGGAAATATTTCATGCAGACTCTTTGCAATTCATACTTAATCATAATAGCATCTTTTTTCCTGGTTTTTATACCGTGCTGGACTAGTCCTCTTGTTAAAATATGTGTAAGATTTGCAGAGAATCAGAGGTTGGTGGTATAAGGCCATTTACAACATGTGCTAGAAGACAGCATAGGGTGGCTATAAACACACAGAGTTTTGTGTGCTGTTCCTTCAGTTACCTGCTCAAAAATAAATGTGATCAGGCAGCTGGAATGCTGGAAATATACAAAGGCAAAAGTACATTTCAGCCTGATGCAGAGCCCTAAGCGGAGTCACTCAAGAAGTCACCGAAGGCTTTGGGCTCGTTATGAACCAACTCTCTAAAAGCAAGAAGAGTTCCGTCTCTTTTCTATGTCCTTCTTCACATGGCTGGGTATGAAAAGTGCATGAAGCTCAGAGAAAAGTTAGTTAATAGTTTTGTGTAACAGAATTTGAGGAAGGATTTTTCTGCCTTTGAATAACAGCGATGGTATCTTTTTTCTGCATCTTTGAAAGAACATTAAAACATTGCATGTCCAGCTTGCTAAAAATAATTAAAGGAGTCAGGGTTTATAAGCACAAAATTATTACTTTCTCTTTATCTGCAATCTTAACAGTCTCATTCCTTTTGCAATTTTTTTTTTTTTAACTCTGATGTCCATTTTGCTTTCACTGTATAAAGAAAAAATTTCTTTCATGTCTAAATGTCCATATGTCAACTTTTCTGCTTGCTGCTTACATAAATGTGATATTTCATTTAGAAGAAGGGCTACACATGTTTAGGAGATCAAAATCAGTTGTCACTTAAGTTTGACAAAACTGCTGAAAGGCTCAAACATCCTCTTAGCAGAGCCTGTGGCCAGGGAAGGTAAGGATTCCTGTGCATAATGCAAAGAACTTGGTGCATAATATTTTCTACTATACACCTAATGATATGGTGTGCTTTCTTCAAGGCTTGAACATATTGACTTTCTGTTAAAAGGCTTTTAACATAAACTACAAGTGATTAATGAAATACATGGCAAATAGACTGTGGCCCAATGTGTAAAGGTGGCTTTTAAACAGTATTTTTTTTCCTTGATGTAAACTTTAGTGAGATAGTTTCAACCACCACTTATTTTTCTGTGCTTTTATTTGATAACTAGAACCCAGTAGAGCAGCATATGGACACGCAGGAACTGAAATAGTTTGTCTTCATTATCTGGTAGACCTGTGCAAGCCTGGAGCCCTCAAGAAAAACCACAAGACTGTACAAACTGGCAACTGTGGGTTTGTCTGTTCTCTATTGATTCTATTTCTGGCAAAAAAAACATGAACCAATGTGTGAATCATGTGACTACTGAACTGAGCAAGTACCCATCAGCAGATAAAGCTGCTCTGAGACCTTTTGTAGCCTGGTTTTGGTTACTACCTCAAAACCCTTTTCTACTTGTTTCTGAAGTACTTGCTTTAATCTTTTTGCTTTGAGGCTAGAGGGTGGAAAACAGACAACAAGGATTCCTGAAAAGGTTTTGGAAATTGTAAATGTAATTTCTAAAATCGCTAACAAAATTTACCATTCTGTAATTTTATTTAAATCTGTATAAGGATTTAATTTACTGTCCCTGTATATTACAAAGCATTCACATTTCTCTTCAAGCAGGGCTGTGTTGAACAGGTAGAAATAGGGAGTGCTTTACAGTTCCAGACACACTGACAGAGGGGCAGAACTGTGAGGTTAATTTTCAGAGGACCTTTGGATCATTTTAGGATATTTTCTGCACAAATTATTCCAATTGCAGTTTGTGAATTCCACAGTGCTGCACTCAAATTTGGAAATGTTTATTAGCAAGTGGTTATTTGCACCCAAAAGTGAAATTCTGTTCATGTCATCTGCTCTGCTACTATATCACAGCCGATTTGAAAGCCAATTTTCAGTTCTCCAAAGTTCTTCCAATAAACAAATATCAAATAATTATTGCCAACAAGAATTGCATAACAATAGGTCTCTTAATCCAATATATCAGACTTTGGGTGAAGGCTTGAAAGCTTCTGTGTGCCACAACTCCCTGCCTGCCTGTTCAGAAGTCTTTCTTGAATCCATCATCTTCTACCTCCTGCCCTCATTATTCTTAATTCAGCCCTATCACCCCTTGACAAATTTATGGTTTGCACTAATAAAACAGGCACCTTAGTCTTCAGCACCAAATTCACTCTTTTCCTCTTATTTCTTCATTTTCTGTATATTTAACCTGAATTATTCTCTTTCCAGTAAAAATGCTTTTGCTCTGATCTTTTTTCAAGAACTTGAGTTCTTGAATTCTACATTTAATGTCCTTTTCCTCCTTTCAGCTGATTGTGCCAAGTCCACAAATATTTAAATAAATCTGAACATTAATTTTCCATTCAACTTCCCTCCAGAATTCCCACAAAATCCAACATTTATGGTCTGCAATGATGCTTGTGAAGGTTTCTGGTAATCTCAGCAGCTTTCAACACCTGTTAGGCTGCTCCAGGTTTCTTTACCCCCTCCTCGCACTTGGCCAATATCACTTTTGGTAGACCTTTTTTCTCCATCATATTGCCTCTCAATAAGTACCACCATTGTGCCAGTGCTCCCCTCATTCCACACCATGGGCACTCACCCAAATTTGAGGTGTGAGGGAGGAGACGACCTCCACCATCTCCACTGAAGTCTCCTAATAAGTCTTACTCTTTTTTTATCATTTAAATCCTATGAGAGCAAACAGTTGTATATTGCAGTGTATTTTACTCAGCAGAATTATTAATGAGTTTTGAAAAATGCATCACTGTGATGAAAACCCAGATTTGTAAGGATGGAATTCTCATCTATGCAATGCTGCTGGTGGAAGTGAGTTTTTAGGGCACCTGTAGAAGGGACAATTACCAGATATAAAACACCTTTGGATCACTAGAATATTCTTTCACAAAATTTTTAGCCTTTATTACAATTCCTTAAAATCCTGTGCCTTATTCCTCTAATTCTGCTCTGAGGGTGGCTTAGGGCTCTGAAGAGACAATCAGACAAAGGGCGAAATCCGCCAGTGCACAGGAGATAGAAAGGAGAAAAATAATACAGAAAGACAAAGACTGTACTACCAATTTACATGCGCTTCAAACACCCCTGATTCTCTGCTACTCAGTTAAAAGAAAAAATATTTTTACCTCTAAAACTTCTCTCTCACATGTACTGTCCTTAAGGCTGTCACTCAGCAGAAGGAAACACATATGTCTCAAGTGTACTTTTGTGCTTTTCACAATTTTATCAAGGAAAAATATGTTGCACGTTCTCCTGACTTTCCCAGATTTTCAAATGCAGTTTATTCTAGTTTCTTACAAACTTTCAAAGTTCCCTGTTTTTCCATCTACAACATAATCGCTTTCATAAATGAAGGGACAAGGGGGAAAAAAAAGCAAAAAAAAAAAAAAGGCAAAAAAAAAGCAGGAATGGTTGATTGCTAGAATACCAGGATTATAGATGGATGGAAGAAATGTGTGACTTGTCAGGGTATATATCGGTGTGTGTTTCTGTACTCTAGAAATGTATAAAGATAGTAGAGCCACCTACAATTCCACGGCTTTGCAATTTCTTTGGCAAAAGCAAAAGGGGTAGAGCATTTATGCTAATTTATTTAAATTCCTTGGTGCTTCTAGCAAGCTGACCATATTGATTGTCACAGAAGACAGAAAGAATCAAAGAGAAAAGCTGACAACCCCTATTCTGTTTACCCAGGTCATCTTCAAGACAGGTCCTTGCAAAAAGGCATGTTCTTCCACAAAACTGCAAATACGCAGTTGAACGTTTACTTGCCACAGAACCCACATAGGGGTTCTCAGAAATTACACATCCCAGTTAATATCTTAGCACGTCCCAGGCTTTTTTCTTTTTTTCATTCTGACACCAGTTTTTCTTTCTGGGTTCTCTGTCTGGGTGTAAAGAGATTATAAGGGAAAATTCAAACTAAAGAAACACAGTTTTAAAACTGATTGGCTAAAATACTAATTTTTATTCCAGAATTAAGTTCTGTAATTCAGGTTCTTTCTGTTCATGAGTGTTGCTGCATTTGCTAGTGTTTCTCTAACTCTTGGTTAACGTCAGAGTTGGTGCTGGTCAATCACAGATTTAAAGTTTATAACAACTTTTTTTTTTTTTTCATATTTTTCCTATGTCTCAGAGAAACTCATAATAAATGCTGAAACAGACAGCCTTAGCACATGCAGCAGCTGAACAGTGTGCACCAAGGTAGTGTAAGGGAAACTAGTGCTGAAACTGTAAGCAGAAAAATGGTTTTGATATTAGGATAGAGCAAAAGTGTTAACACTGATAAGGCAGGGAATGTGGGAAGAGCTGGGTCTCCCTCAAGTCAGGCCTGTGCTCTCTGGAAAGAAGAAAACCAAGATATTGCTTCCACAAAGGAGGGTGGCCAAGGGGTCTCTTCCTTCCTTTCCTGCAGAAAACTACATAATTCTGATTATCATTTAGGCTTGTCAGGAAATGAGTCGGAGGATGTTTGCTGGTCTTTTCCCTTTTTTCCATAATAAGAGTCGTTGTGGAGAACAGCAGCCTTTACTTTACAGGATGACAGTGCCTAAAACAACGCAACTCCACAGCTCGTAACTTCAAAACCCTTTAATGAGTTTCTGAACACAAAAGGATCATGTAAAAATGAAAAAAACACAACAAAAAAGGGAAAACAACTGTATTCCTTGAAGAAGGAAAGAATCAAGAACAAGATTTATTTTGGTGACTGAACTATAAACAACCACAATATGAGGTGTGTTTTAAAAAGCTGAAATGAGCTATCTGAAATACAGCCTCATCTTCCAAAGGGTATTTTATACAGAAAGCGTACTTCTCAGTGCATTTATATGAAAGATCCTGAGACCAACTAAGCCAATGGTGACTTAGCTTTTGACTTGAATTGCAGGAGCCAGTTCAACCTTGTGAACAGGCATCAATCAGCAGAGCTGTCTAGTTGCCGTGTGTGTGAATGAGGCATGCACTTGTACATGTAAAACGTGTCTGAAACTCAGCCACCTTAACTTCTATTCACCAAGCCTAAGAGGAATGGTTTCAGTACATTTATAAATCGATTAGATGGTACTCTGTTCTACTTTTTAGATCCCAGGCATTCGGTTAGTTGGGAAGTTGTGCTAGTCAGGGAAGCGCCGCATCACCTATTGGTGTTAGCCAAGGAGCTGGTCCAAGTGCTTTCCTTGAAAACCAGTTACATCTCTCACCTCAATCAGAGAGGGCGCCCAGCATTGCACACGGGGAGATCATTGCTGAGGCTATAATCACATCTTAGGACGAAGGAAAAAGCATAAAACAGTATAGAAATGGAAGCAGTTTTCAATCTGCCCTAAGAAAAAGAAATAAGGGACCTGGAGCCCTCTTTGGCTCCTGTGCTGGAGCAGAGCTATGTAGCGAGCCTCAGGCTTTCCTCCTGCTTCAGCTATCTGGCTGATGTGATTTGTAAACTTAGGCACCATCAGTGGGATGATGACTGCTGAGTCTTATTTTAGATGGGCAGTTTTCATGTTCAACATGTTTTTAAATGAAAGCAATTTTTAATCAGTCCTTTAAAAATAGTACTGCAGAGTATTGGCATCTGTCGTGTATTATGAGAATATATTTGTCAAGCATGCAAAATAACAAATGCTTTCAAGTATATGACTGTCCGCAGGCGATTATGAAAAATCTTAGACCTTTGCAACCGGATATCAGAGAGTTTGGCAGCAGGAGGTTTGCCTCACTGTGTTGTAGTGGGGTTAAATAATTTGCACCAGATCAATACCCTGTCAAAGGACTTCAAGGAGGAAGAAAGTGGGTTATTCCAGTGCACGATGAGAGGATTTGAACTACGTTGAAACCCTGAATTGCTTCACTGTAGCATCTAAGCACCTGGAATAACATGGTGCTGAACTTGGGGCTCTGGTCGCTGCTCTGTGAAGCGTTAAAAAAGCTGAGATCATTTTAATAATGGTATCTGAGAGCCTGATCACCATAATGCTGCATCAAAGTGGTTGGATTACATCCGCGCAGTATCAAAGAACTTATCAAAAGCCTGGGCTGGAGCACACCAGCAGTGACAGCAGCTGCTATGTTTTAAACAAATTTTGACTACAAGTTCATTTCCAGCTTTCCCTTCCCTCAATATTTGTAAGAATTTTGTTGTGGTATACAGAAAAAGAAAAAACCCAAAAACCACCCAAAAACCCATAGTGAGGTGAGCGTGGCAGCAATACAACGCGTTTCAGCAAGTATAAAGGGAGGGGTAAGAAACAGAAAGACTGTGTGCTCCTCTTTTTATTCTCCTTCACTCCCCCACCTCCAATTCTCTGTCTTTTCTTTTGCCAGCCTCTTATGTCTGGAAAGACTCAAAGTAAGAGGAACGAGGGAACGAAGGAAAAATATTTATGTCAAGAGATGTAATACTTGGAGGAATTCAGCGCCTAGTAAGAGAGCTGTTTTTCTGGTGGGGGGAGCTTGATGAGGGTGAGAAATAACACGGGCAGCGGCACAACAGCGGCAGTCTGAGGTTAGTAAAGTCCAGACGGGGGGATATTCAACCATCAGTGGAGAGGGAAAACAACAGCTGGCATAAGCCATCATCATGTCTTGATCTTCGCCAGGGACAGGTGGCCAAAGCAACTCCACACCCTTCTCTCCCTACCATCCTCTGGAGCCGGACACACAAGTATCTGGGCCGGGAATGCTGCTTTAATATGCAGTTTCTTAGATCTTTCTGCTTTATTTTGGGAAGCACACCATTCCCTCGCCGCCCGGAGCCTCTCTGTCTTGCAGAGAGACGGGAAGACGTTAGGGATGGGATGCACTCCGCCTCCGGTGGGAGGGTGTCTCCGAGGGTGGATGTCTTCACATGGTCTTGCTCGCTTTGTCAGCCTCGGAGGAGCGTGGGGACTGCAGCTGTTGCTGGAGAGGAGGGAGCTGGGACACAAGTGTGGCCTGGGTGGATCGGGTGGGTGGGAGCTTTAGGATTCCTCCCCAGGACAGCTCTATTTGTGTCTGTCCACCGTTCAGCCTTCCTGTGGGTCACATTGACCCCCTGGCTCCCCTGGCTAGTGAGCCACACATACAGAGCCATGTGTCTCACAAGAGAAATTGCCATCCTCTCCTAATGAGTCCCATGAGGCACATGTCTGGCCTCCTTTTCCAAGCACACTGTTCCTGGGCACTGCCCTTCCACTATTGCCTTCAAGTTTTGAGATGCCCATGTCAGGCAGGAGCACCATGGGTAAATACAAACTCGCATTTTTGAGAACCCAACCCCAAAACCTGCTACAAAAGCATTTGTCAAGTGAGTAATGACTCATTCTCCCAGCAAATTAGGATCAACTGTTCTCCAAAGGCCACAAAAAGACAGGCTGTCCTGGATGTACTGCCCGGAGGTGGTTCTCCTCTGACTTGTGCAGGCATGCATGGTGTCACCTAACAGGAATCACTGCGATTTACAAATGAGGAACAACAGATTTTGGAAACTATAATTGTGGTTATTGGGCAACATTGTCTAGCCCATAGCTCAAAACTTGACACTTACTGACTTTAATAAGGTTGTGCAATCCACCAAGACAAGGAGAAAAAACCCTGTTGCAGACTGGCGAGAGGTGCTTCATGCCTGAGCAGCAAAGAGTGGCTGGGTGCCCAGAGGGCTTCTCGGACCCCGTGCCAGCAGAGAGCGATTTCCATCCTCATGTGTAGCAACACACCAGGGTGAAAATCTTGGCTGTGCTGCAGTAAGTAGAGGTTTTAACGCTGACGACAGTGCGACTGGGTCGTGCTCGCAAATTGTTTAATAAAGGTCAGGGAAACAGGATATGAGTGCTGAAAATGTTAGAGTTGGAGGGGGGGCAGAAAGCCAGCCTGCTTCCTCTGCTTGGCTTTGGTAGATTTGTCTTCCCTGATGTTTGACAAAGAAAGAAGCATAATAATGTGAGAGGAATAGTATGTTCAAACCCATAAAGTTTAATTCATAGGTTTAAGAGGCATGTTTTGGATGAAAGCCTTAGCTGCTTTAACACGGTTCTAGTAAAAGGTAATTTGTTCTTGCTCCCAATGCTTCCAACCAAATATTGTTCTTATTAAAATGTATGTGTCTACTTATGGTTGTGCTACAGCCTTTAACTTTTTAAGATGAAAATCCCGTTCTTGAAACAAACTCTGTTAAGATGTGCCTAAATATTAAGAGATAGGTAGATGGATAGATTATATAGAAAAATCTGTTTAGATAGACGCAGTAACTCTTACAGAGATGTCAAGAGCTCATTACTGGTTTTCCATTTTCAGAGACGAAGAAAGAGAGACACAACAGTTACACACAGATAAGATTAACAGTAAAAACACAAACACAATTTAGGTTTGCTAAATCACAGTGTCTAGATCACTTGCCAGACCTCATAAACCTTTAGCAGAAATCACCACCATCTATTTTCATATGTTGCCATAATACTGGATTACTAATCATTATATTTCATAGTAAAAATATTAGAATGACCATACAGGAATGAAGTTCTGGTATCAGAAATGAAACTTCTGCTCAGGCCTTATGAGATCCACATTTAAAAAAGTCTCTGTCAGTTTTCGTGCTTCTGAAAGCACCTCCTCCATGCCTCACAACAAGGGTATCCATGCAGGTGAGACCATGAAGCTAAATGAGTTTTACTGTCCATCAGCAAAAATATCAGGGACTGGACTAGATGATCTTTCAAGGTCCCTTCCAATCCCTGATATTCTGTGATTCTGTGTGATTCCTGGAGGATGAGATGACTTGGTAGCTGAGTTGTGTATGGAGAACATCTCTTTGTGTGTTTGCTTGAAATAGCTGGATGTGACCCAGCTCCTGCAGAAGACAGGCAGCTGCCTTAGTGTTGTGCTCTGATGGAGGTGGCTGGTCATGCCAATGACTAAGCTTCCATACTAGATTAGGATCCTACATGGAGGAGCCTGTGTCTCCTTCTCGAACCGTACATATTGATTATACCAACCACCAAGTCCTGTACAGATGACGAAGTGGGTTTTTTTCCTGAGATTTCCAAATGGTGGCAGTGAAAGAGAAGCTCAATGATGAACCATTTATGGAAGGTATGAATCTTCAAATATGGAAAACAAAACTCAAGAAGCAGTAAAGGTCATGTACTGTTTAGAGAAAATAAAATCCTGTTCACTTTGTGACATACTTATCATCCCATTTATGTTAGTGCCAGTTCTGCAAAGTAAGACAAATATATATATAT
>VXBJ01003701.1:69214-111702 GCA_013400055.1 Nycticryphes semicollaris
GGCATCTTTGAATACTGGAATGAATCACTAGTGGAAACATTTAAAATTATGTAGAATTTAATCCTAATGTTTACCACGGCTGACTTTGGGACAGTTACCTCAGTAAACCTCATGCCTGAATATTTGATGAAACCGACCTCTGAAGAAATGATATATTTTGTAGTCTACCTCCGGACTGAGGGTGTCAAACATAAATAAACATTAGTGCATACAATATGCCCACTACCCACTTCTGAAGTTGCCACCAAACCACTGGCCTGATTCACTTTCAAGAGTTGTGTTTATTTTTACTTTATGGTATTTTTATTTATGGAATGCTATAAATATGCTAACTCAGGCATTAATTAAAAAAAAAATAAATTACTCCTTGAATGATTTTTCAAAGTTTCTACATTATTTTATAAAGCTATAGAAATAGACATACCGATGGCGTCTGCTCAACTTTAGGTGTCAAATGGACCATGAATGAAAGTATTCTCTTTTGAATGTTCATGCATGTCAGCAGGCCATTAATGGACTGCGGTGATTGCCTCCCCTCTGATCATGGGAAGTATTGGACTAATGCTAGCAGAAGAATTGTGAAAGAGGGACACTGTCATTTCTTGTAAGACCTAAGAGCTGTTTCTGAAGACCAGACTTCCTTGGAACATGGGTCCATTTTTCTTAAGCTGAAGATCTTCAGTCCAGTGTGGTGGATAGAAGAGTAAGACTGGTCTATACAAAAGAAAAATATGTAGAGGCAGAAAAATAATATACTTGTTGAAATTAGATGGAAATGAAGAAGATGGCCATGGCACTCAGTTTCTTTTCCAGACAGAAGATGCTAGTGAAGAGATTGCATTGTTTTCATATAGTGTAAGTATCCACAGGCTTTGATCTTAACTTATGTGGTTATTGTACCATGAGGACCATATTGACTGTTTTAATCACTTCTCTCAGTACCTTGGTTGCAAAAGTGGCCAGTGCATGTCTCAAGAGGTACCCCATTTTGTCTGATTCCTGTTCTTGATATATGTTACCTTAAGCAGTAAGGGCCTTAAGATTCACAAAGTTATTAACAGTAACTGAAAAATGTAGCAACAGAATCATTGACCCAATTGGCATGAAAATCAATTGGTATTTTGCCATCAAAAGAGCGTAGGTAGGAGAGACGAGAAAAAGTATATATGAATTAATCGAAAGTATAATCATCACAGGCCAAGTAGTAAACTGAAAGCTTCTCAAAATAGGTGCCTCTAATGGAAAGTATTAGGGAATTTATAATGGAAAGTATTAGGCAACCTTTATTATGTGAGCCACTGCCAGTTCCTCCTAGAATAAGAGCTAAACCCTATCATATTTGCTCTCTTTTCTTAGGAAGGCTTCAGCTGGCATTGTGCCCTGAAAGTCAGGACATTTGAGCTCTGTTGGACCAACAAAGAAATTAATTCCATAGCTGAGGGTGTTCTGCTGAAAATGTGCTCTCTTTTCTCCTGTCAAACAGACAGCAGTTCCTGGGCTTCCTGTACCGAAAGCATCACTTTTGGGTGGGATCAGTGGAGAGTTGAAAAGGGACCTCTTTTTTCAGAAGGGCATCCATAAATCTCCACTCATTTGGTAGACAAGTAACTAAGTAAAGTTCTTCTCAGTGCTCATCCAGGAAATTTTGCTGGTAGTTTTGCATTTTTTCCACCGGTCCCATTTTTATGAATTCACTCATTTAAATGCTGAATTTTCAGGGTTGATAAGGTATGGACTCCTTGGCATTCATCTCGCTCCACTGAAACAAACCAACAAACAACCGAACAAACAAACAAACAACCTGAGTGCTGCATTTCAGCTCGACATTATTCCCTAAGGAAAGTGAGGCCCTGCAGCAAGGAGGTGAAGAGAGGGTCAGAGGAATTTTCCTTGGTGAGTGTTTGTTCACTGAACAAGTGAAATCCTGCAGCACCAAGAGCTACTAGGAAGTCCTTGTATTTATGAGCTTGGGTTGTTACAACTTAGAACTATTTTGAGCTTGGGGCAGTTGAAATTTAACCTGCCTAAGTGTGAAGTTAGTTTCAACAGCATGGTTGAGGGCTTTTTTCGAGCGTATTTAATTATATTTCTTCTACATTCTTACATTGCACTGGCAGTCTAGATGCCTGCAATTACTGGAACTTGGGCAGTCCTTGAAGAGGAATCCAATAGTACAATGGGCAGTGAGGCCGGACCACAGCAGAGCCATTTTGCCTTATCTGCCACTTGAGAGATGAATGGAACTACTCATTCAAGGATTTTCTTCAGCTTGACTTACATTTCCATGTATCAAATTTTAGGGTAAGGACCCACAACTCGCTGCTAAGGTAAAATTGTGATCCTTTACTGAAATGGAGAAATCAAGGAGGTGCCTTAAAGACCCATCTTTAGGGGATGTTACTCAGTCATCTTCTTATGAAGCTTATTATAGCATTATTCAGCTTCATATAATAATTTTCTCCTCATCCTTATTTTCCATAATAAATACAGGTCTTGATGATGATATCTTTTGATGAAACACTAGAAACCCCAAAATGATATCCCCAAGGCTCAAACTTGTATAATAGGAACAATAGGTAAAATGTATTGAAATACGGGATTCTAATTATTAATTTATTTATTTACAAATAAGGCCTGTGTTTGGGATCTCTCTATGGATGGCCTCAGCAAGCTTTGGTGTGTTTAGCTCATTGGAGCTGCCTACGTTAGGAGGATTAACAGTAGGTAAGTGTTTGCAGAGTTCTGTTCTAAATTTGAAACCGTCTAACATAAACAAGCCAAGTGTAACTAAACAGTTAGGCAATGGGTCATTTTTCCCCACTGCAGTGTGGTTGCTGGAGAAACACCAGGAGCCTCATAGCCATCTGAGGCAGGATCATCTCTCAAGTGATGACTGAAGATTGGGATCCTCCACTCTGTGCATACTTTACCACAGAAATTAAGCATTTCTCACTGTTTATTGTATTTGTTTTCACGTGTTGGTGAGGTGGAGGAATTATATTCTCCTCATTTTAGAAATGACAGTATATATAGAGGGCTTATAGGCTAGATTCAGTAAAAAAGCCTATTACAAAGCTGCCTAAATTTGGAGGCACCTAAACAGTTTAAGGGGTGTACCCTTCTTTGTGGCTCAGTCTTTGGTTGTGAACTGGCCTTGAGCGAAGCTGGACTTAGGAGTTTCCACCTTTTGCTCTGACGTGTGTCCTTTGGTGTGTAGAGCCTGCATAACGATGCATGTGGCCCCACCATCACTGCATTATGTCGTCGACTACATAATCTCAAATGTACAATAAACTCTACATCTAATACTGTGTGTGACAAATTGAATCACAGTCAGACTGTGATCAAACATTGTAGATGGCATGCAGAAGTTTATTCAAGTAAGTGGAAGCAAGAATGCCCCTTGCCAAGACAGTTTCATTCATCCGTCTAAACAATCTGAATCATTTCATCATGACAAACAATCCCAAGTTGCCTTTATCTGCATACTTACAGTCTAGTTAGACTCGTTAACTGGTGGATATCTGTCAGCACACACTGCACAGCCAAAGTATGAAGCATTATAAAGTATAACATGATGATGATGTGTTCTAGTGAAAAAAAAAACCCATATTAAACCTCAGGATTTGGATGAGCTACCACCTATCTCCATGAATAATATTAACAATTATGAGAAAACCATAATAAAGTCAATAGTCTTACTGAACTTGTCAATTGCTCTAGATAATTAAACAACGCTACCTCCATATCCACAGGTTGTAATCAGTGCAAATGTTTCTTTAATATTCTTTTGGGGAGTACTACAAATACTGAAGCAATGTGAACTTGGGGCAACTTGAACACATCACTGTCACAGTAGTATGTAGAGACCACCTGGTGATAGGTAGACCTGCCTAGAAATCTGGGTTTCCAAATTGCAATAAAAGCTGTTTCTTTTTGAATGATAATTTGGTCCAAATCACACTAAACCCATTTTTATCAATTTAAGCATCAAAACAAAGAGAGTGAAATAAAAGAGCTCCTAAGAACCTGCAGCTGCTCAGTAAAGATCAATATTCTTCTCTTTTTCACCAGGGCTAGAAGCAAATATACACCTCACAAGATCTGGGGATACCAGTCAGATTGACCAAGAGTACCAAGGACAACCTGATGATCAAATGCTGTGGGGACTTTCCGAGAGCACCAACTTCTCCGTTTAGGAAAAGTCCACCAAACACATCTCAGGAGTGATCTCGCACCTATAAAACAGATGATGTGATGTGATGGTGTGGTTTTCCAGGTGCATAAAAAACAGTTTCATGGAAATGCTATATAGGTTAAGGCAAAGTTTAATTCAATATTTTTAATCATATCATATGGTTTTGATGAAATATAACAAAATGTTGCTTTATCAAAAAAAAAGCCCCTAGACTCTGTTAATCCTGCTTATTAAATGGAAGCTGAATTGTGAATTCTCAAGGTCAAAAAAACCCACATGATTTAGGACCAAGAATGGCATGATGTTTTTTTTCCTACCATCCTAAAATGCAGGGGTTCCTCTTTGATCTATACCTTTGAGCATCCAAGAAAAGGCAAAAGACTGGGCTGGAAGTGACTACCCACAACTTCATACAGTTGTTGTATCAGACAATTTCTGTATACCAAGAAACAGATGTTGCCAGTTGTGTTTCCTTTTTTCAGATAACCCTAAAAATTCACCTCCTCCATGGTGAAGGTGGTGAGCACTCCAAATTCTTTTTTCCTCTTCATGTCGCTATAAGATCTACCAACAAAATTCCAGATTTGATTTAGTGCAAAGGAGCTTTTTTCCTTCATGTGATGCTGGCCACAAAATACAGTCAACTAAGCATTAACTGTTTTATTACTACTTTTAACCTGATTTTGCCTGTTTAATGGTCTGACAAAGTAAAAAGAGAAAAATATTCCTGACTTAGCCCTTGAAGCTTACTTTTAGTGAATTTTCACTCCAAATGAGAAAAAATGTCATTCTGATCTCCTCAAATAAACATTCATGACACCCACAGCATCATAAAACCATCTCCAGTGCTGTGAGAATGGGGAAAACTAAAATAGCAAGAAGTTAGATGTACATGGCCAGATGTACGTAATTAAGCCATGCCAGTCAGCCTTGCTCTTCTCACGGCTGCCAGTGGCAAGGAGAGCTTTCCAAAGGAGGAGTCTCCCACCCAGAGTGAGGAAGCTCACTCACGTTATTGCCCATCAGGATGTGAGATTAGATGTAATAATTTAGATTGGATATTAGGAAGAAATTCTTTGCTGTGGGGGTGGTGAGAAGCTGGCCCAGGTTGCCCAGAGAAGCTGTGGCTGCCCCATCCCTGGAAGTGTTCAAGCCCAGTCTGGACAGGGCTTTGAGCAGTCTATTCTATTCTGTGATTATTCCCTGCCAAAAGATACCTGATGATTCTGGTAGACAGAGGTAATTTTGGTTTCTTCAGAGCTCAGAAGTTAGGGTCTCCCCTCAGTTCCTCATAAATCCATTTGGGAAGCTGAGTAACAGCAGGGCTACACTGAAAAATTTACTAATAGTGTGCAAATACAGCTTTTCAGGTGCTTGCAGAATGTATGCTATACTTTAACTGTGGCCAAGATCCCTCACTCAAACAATCGCTGAGCATGATAAATGGCTTTATGAAAAAAGATCTCCAGTTAAATAACACAGAGTGAGATGAAGCTCATGGAAGCATTTGGAGGAGGATTAGAATGACATGAAAAGATTCAAGGCAGATCAGTACTGACATTTTCTAGCCAGCATTTGTTGTGCAACGAAGCACTCTTGGAACTCACACAACTCAATAAGCATTTCTAATCAATAATTAAAATAAATACAGGGATTACAAATACATATTGGAGCAGTGCATTTCCTCCTAAATCCTTCATACCTTTGACATTATGTCTTCGTTTCAAGTGTAACTCAAGTATATTTAAAGCGATGAGCAGGATGAAAACTTTTTATAGCTACACATTGCGCAGTGTGTTAGTAACAATGCTTCATGATTTGCTCCTTTTTTTTCCCCCCAACATTCATTCTATATTATACTTTACATATTCTGCATACATGTGGGCAATCGGAGTTAAGCTGCTCTCTCCGATAGTATTTTGCCAGGTATCACACAGTACCTCATGTTCAATCAGATTTAAGCAAAAAGTTCATACTGGCCAAAAGTGCAGCAGCAGAAGGTTTTAGTTTTGTCAAAGCAAAGTGCACCCAGTCTTTTCTGACATGGCTTGCAAAACTGTGAAGACCTTTCAAGTGTTGTAGCTGAGGTAAGTACAGGATCTTCTCTGGTTGAGCATGCACGCCTCAAAAATGCCTCCTGAACCTGTATTGCACTATGAAGGTGCATTTTCCAAGGAGCTGTGATAGAAAAGGCAGGAGATAACCAATGACAAGGAAAAACTTTTTGAAAGAGAAGTTTAGATTGGGAAAGAAGCCATGCAACACCTCAGATGTCCTCAAACGTTCTGACACTAAGAGAAAATTAAAAAAAGCCGATGGTCAGAACTGAAGGAATATGACTCCGAGGTTGCCACAGTAAAGCAAATGGTAAAATGGAAGAATTTCCCTATTTTAGTCTCTCTCACAGAACAAATAATTACACTGAAATACCAAAACTGATATCGGAGAGGTGGAGTCAAGAAACCCAAGATTGCTGTTTTCCCCTACATTGTGCTGGGGTGTTCTTAGGCTCCTGAAAACATCTGTCACCACTGAGCAGGGTCCCAGACAACACATTCAGTTTTCAACAGTCATTTCCTCATGTCGAACGATTTTCTGATTTCATTACTCAGGAAAGATTAAAATGCTTCCCCTTTTTGTCTGCCTATTCGATGAATATTCATTGCGGGAAATTATTTATTTAGAAATTTATTCAGAAATCACGGGCTTAATGGCCTATCACTTCTGGGGCTGCTCTAATGAACCTAACCAAGATTCTTTAGATATCACCATAGGCCAGCTGCAAAAAGGTGAGTTAATATTAAGATTAAGGACTGTGAACACCTTGGAGAAGTGACTTGTGCTGGTCACTTTTCCTAGTTGATGCCATCATTATACCCTGCAGAACTGCTTACAAGACTGTAACAAAAAACGTAGGATTGAAAGGAAAAACAGTATTTTTAAGCACATGCATACTAAATGGTTGTTTAGTCACCCAACTGAATGGCTGAATGTCACCCAACAACCTGCCTTCTGGCACTTCCTCACTCTGACACGCTGGCCTTTATGCACAGCTCCACAGACGTTTTAATGCCATGTTTAAGTGCTACACAAACACAGGTGTGCAGAAGTCTGCTTACTGAAGGGGTGGACGTGTAGTACCTGCACAACTTTTGCAGCCCTTAGAGGCACAGGCAGAGACATGGGGGAATGACGGTGACGGTTTGATGCTCAGCTGAGGGATCCTCCATCAGCCCACAAGTGATGCGCCACGGTTTGAGTGACACGGCTGAGGCTGAGCCGCCCCGCATTGAACCCTGTACTTCCCAGAGACCTATTTTGGAAATGTTTTAAAGTGTTTAAATAATGTTGCTGGGAGCATATTTCCTAACCTCTCTCCGTAAAATTAATGCATTTTCCTGAGAGTACAGCTTTATAGGCCTTAAGTTCAAAAAAGGAGAAGTATGAGTAATAAATGTCAAAAACATCTACAAATGGCCTAGCTCAGCCTTTTTCTGCAAATAATGGTGCTACTTCAAGCTCCTTTGAGTCCTAGCAAGCTTCAGGAATGGGCAGCTAAACACAGACCCCCTTCAAGAGCACATTATGGATATGGCAGCTTTCCATGGGGGCTGACTGCACACAAGCTGCATGGTAACGTACTTGTACCTTCCCATAAATCACTTCATTACCAGTGCCCACTCTCCACACTACAAGAAATAGCTGTGTTCCATGTTTTAAGTACTCTCAGACCTGAAGCGGCATGGTTTAAAGTCGTAAATTCACTATTTAATGTCCTTGAAGGCCATCTTAAAACTAGCCAGCTTTACCAAAGCATATCAATTACCACTGCTTACTACAATTTGCAGTAATTACAGTTTGTTTAGTGAGATGGTTCTTAATTGCAGACACCACTGAAAGAACAATCCAATAGAAAATTCTGCTATCATTCTTTTTAAGCTAGAGGAAAGAAACCGGTGGGGAGGAAACGAGTTTAGATAACTTATTCTGGAGGGTTTTCAAAACAGCTGGCTTAAGGGAGCCCTGATGCTCTATCGTCTTGGTATAAATCAAGAGTAATCCCCCCATCAATAAAATTACACTGATGTAAAACCAATGTACATGAGAATAAAAACTATACAGTGTGTTGCGCAACCCCATTTACACTGCAGTAAATGGGACTGTCCTCAGCATCGGTCATGACCAAGTTGGCCACAGGTTTTCAGAGACTGTTTTTTTCAGCAAAGTAATCCCCCTGTGACCAAATTCAATGGGAGACTTCAGGACTCAGGTAGGACTGCAGTCTTGGAAATCCTCCACCACTGCCAAAATTCCCCCATCTCAAGCCTGTGATGTGTGACTGTTGGGGCATATACAGGCTGGTGAAAATTGCATGAAGAACCCATCATCTGTTCAGTATAGGACAGAAAATGTCACTTTGAGCTTAATTTGAAAACAGTAAAACAGCTGCAGGTGTTAATGAAATTTCCTTGACCGTTGGCCTGGAGGAGGGGTTGAGAACTGTGGGACCTAAGTGGTGACTGCAGTAAACAAAAACAAAGGAGGAGCACAAGTACAGACTCTGAATGCTCAGGTGATGTGTAAAATTGGCACATGATATGAACTGACTGGACTCCACGTACTGGAAGCCACCCTTTAGCAGTATCACTATTCCCTGTTGCATCTTACGGCTGGGCCACCAGGCTATGGGCCCTACCCCATCACTTAGACCAGGCAGGAAGATCAGCCTCCTCTAAACTTTTATCCCACCCACTCCTCTTTAAAATACTTGAAAATCTTTATTACGGGGTGCACAATACCATTATGATATACCTTACCAAGACCTCAAGAGCTTCCTGTTGTAGTTTTAGAAATATTTTGCTGCTGATAACATTAGTCCATGCAGAAAAATTACTTAAACCTGATATGAAACTAGCAGTGGAAAAAACAGTTTCTAATGCAGCTGTGAAATATCCATGTGACAACAGAAGAACACCTTGGCCATTGGATAAATGTTCAGGTCTCTGTCAGAAATGGTGCTGGAGCACAGAAGCACAAATGCATGGGATATAGGCCTTATTAGTTTAAATTCTTTTATCCCTATCTATTGAATTGCTTGTGTGCAATTTTCAGCAATCCTAAAAGAAAAACTAAGGCTGAAGTGCAAAAAAAAAAAAAAAGAAAAAAGCTTGGTATTGTTGCGTAGGTGGTTTTGATTAGAGTTGGCAGCAATTTAAAACGAGATGCATCTTCCAGAAGAAAAGACAATTTTACTCAGGGAAAATACACGTGATACATGAATAAGACCTTTGACTAGTGACGGGCAAATCTACTGAAAAATGTAAGTGCTTATTATATGCATTTTCAAACCTTTGGAGATCTCCCTCATTTTACCTCCTCCTTCTCGGAGGCAGTATGGGGATTTTCAGGTAGGGTTTTTTTTTTTTTTTGCTCCTTTTTCTACACCCACAGCATCCCTGATTGCAGGTGTAATGCCTGAGTATGCCAAAGTGCAAAGAACAGTCAGAAGACTGTTGCGATGATTCAGGAGGTGCAAGACATCACCCTATTTGTACAAAACGGGCATGGATCACTTCTAGCATTTTTTTCTGGCCTCTTGCTACAAGGAGTTCCTGAAACCTGAACCAAGGTCTGTGCACTCTTCCTGCTACATTAAAAAAAAAATAAAATAAAAAAATAATTGAAAAGATGCCTATCTTAAAAAGCAATGTGTCAGGAACCCTCTGGATCCCTAGACAAAAAGTAAATTTATTCTGGTGAATTCCACGCCTTTCAGACTCTTTCTCCCTCCGTGACAACACCGGCTCTAACAATTTTAAAATTATTTTGAATATACATTTTTAATGTCGATTAAGTGCTTCAGGCTGCTTGTATGACAGATAAGGCTTGTCCCCAGTGGAGGCAGTGACAAGGCTGGTCTTCGGCAGCGGAGGAGACCTCGCTTTGCCCACAGCCCGGGCAGCCAGGAGGTTGACCGTGTACCTGCGGTAGCGCAGTGCTGAGCCTGAGCAAATACATCCTTGCCTTCTCAGCAAGGCTTATTAGCTTGGGCTGCGTGCCTGCTCGCTGCAGCTACAGGGCTCCTGGTTGGAGGCCAGTTTGCATCTGGCTGGCTGAGGGCACAGGAAGAGCGAGCTCATGTCTGCTGGCAAATGCGTCTGGTAGATGTCCCTCTGTATGTCAGCTCAACAGGGGGAAAAGCTAAGGGGCCTTCTGCAGCCCCTTCCCCTGGAAATCAGCAGAAGGTCTGACCCTGTGGGCACAGAAAGAGAAAAAAAAAAAGAAAGAAAAAACCAGAAAAAAACCCCAAAGCAGGGAAACACATGCAAGCATCCTGCAGAAATTTGTCTTTCGGTGGATGCTGCAAACTTGTTTAACCCTTCCGTTATCCGGTTGCTTGCCTGCTTTCCCCCCCGCCCCGTTCCTTCTCCCATATCTGAGAGCGTAAGTTACACTCATATTGCACTCCCACTAAATGCCAAGTTGCTGCAAGTCGAACAGCTCTGGCACTTACACCCACATACACCTGTTTCCTGACCGACAGATACACGACGCGTAACTTACACCATCGTGATGGAATTCAGCAGCATTTTCTATGCATTTATTAATTTTTTTTAAGTACTCCAGGGACAATACAGGCACACTGTGTCTCCTGCCCTGGCCTCGCTCCATTGAAGCCCCCTTCATGGTCTGTGAGGGATGCAAATGGATGGATTTGTAGAATCTCACAGGGGTGACAAGACAGACACCGCCGCCGTGGTTTAACGATGTGAAAAGTAGCATTTGTGGTCCAATACATATAACACAAGAGTGGAAAGCAACGCTGGTGTTTCCACACACCTGTTTGCAACTGAGGAACTAGATTGGTCAATTCAGGTGCCTTCAAACAAAAGTTAGCAAGATTTAAAAAAATGGGAATGGGCTGTTGTAATGATAAGAAGAGCGAGTGTGAAGAAATCCAGCCCCAAGGAACATCTTCTGGGTTGGGTCTGAAGCAGGGCAGGATGTGGGACAAGCTCATAGAAAACTAGAAGCTGAGGTGAAAAGATGGGAAAATAAGAATTTTAAAATGTCTAATACAAGAGTTTGTTTTTTGTAGTGTATAGATAGCAAACATCCTCACTGTTTTGTTTCTTGTTTTATCACGCTTACAATTTTCCATTCATATGAGCATAATGTTTCTGGAACGGATTGGTGCAATCTATTTAAAATAATTTTCCAATCAAGCTATATCCTAGAGATGGAAGTTAGGTCTATATTTAAAGAAAAGGATTTGATATTCATCAGCGCATAAAATATAGTAGTTCCTGAAATATATTTTAAACTTAATTGATAAACTTCACCTTTCAGCCCCTGTTGAACAACTGTGAAATGGATATTTAACATTTTTTTTTTTCATAATTTCATGTGAAATCTCTATGTAGCAATATATAATATACATGTGTTAATGCACATATATACATACACAATTACCTGTGGGTGCACAAGACTAGCACAGGTCATCACAGATTTCGCACAGTGATGGCTCTTACTGTTTCACATGTCTTGTTTCTGAAACACCTTGAATTGCCTCTTACATTTCATTTGACTTCGGAATCGTTATCATTGTCATCAAATGAGTTTCACCTGATCCCAAAATACCTTTCTTTTCTTTTCTTTTTCTTTTTTTTTTTTTTTTCCTTTTTGCAGTGAGAGACAGAAATGTTTCCTCAGTACAAAGAAATCCTGATAAACAGAAAGGTCAGACCCCTTAGTGCTCCTCAGCCAGACACAGACCATCAACAGGAAATGTGAGAAGCTCATCACTGCCTTCACAAATCTGATTACAACCAAAGGGGAGAGACTGACCTCCAGAGTAGAGCAACCTCAGAATTTCCCTGGTGTATAGTAGCCGAGTGACCACCGAAAGGTTGGTCTCTGAATGGTGTCAGCATGTCATATTTCATACATGGCTTCCTTCCTGCAGATGTGTTTACCACATCTGATTTGTGGTGCACAGCAGAAGCAGGAGAGATGGATCTGCCTGTACTAGCTTCATGCCTTAATGGTTCTC
The DNA here is from genome assembly GCA_013400055.1 of Nycticryphes semicollaris. Classification (NCBI taxonomy): domain Eukaryota; kingdom Metazoa; phylum Chordata; class Aves; order Charadriiformes; family Rostratulidae; genus Nycticryphes; species Nycticryphes semicollaris. Next base: position 81,466 of record VXBJ01003701.1, read on the forward strand.
CATGAGGCTGTAACTCCCCTTTAGCCAATCGTATCCACTTCTGGTCCCTTCTCCCTTCTTGGCTGGGCCTAAACATGAAAATTGTGTCTTTAATCTTGATGCCAGCTAAACATATGCACAAAATCTGACTTTGGCCCAGAAAGACTCTCCAGGTTTCTTTCTAGAGCCAGTGATTCTTCTCTGGGCCACTAAGTACCCAACTCATTCACTCTGTGGAGGGCACCTTCTCTTTTTGCTGCCTAGAGAGAAATGGGCTTCCTCCAAGATAAAGTTATCCTTTGTAAATATAATTTGAAAATATTGATGCCAATCAGTTAGATGCCTGAACATCTTGAGGAATTATAGTTGCTAGCAATTTCAGAAAAACGGTATCGAAACTGGAAAGCTATTTTACTATATTTCATGCAAGGATCTCTCAAGAAAATAGTGATTCAGCTCCTTAGCCCTTGAAAAGAGAATACTGGAGTACTAAAATTAAACTCAAAAATAAATACACAGATTGGATAGGAAAAAAAGATGATTTTTTATAAACTCCATGAAAATAATAGCATGGTTCATAAAAAAAGATGTAAGGCCATAGTGACTGTTTTCCTAAGCCCACGTGATGAACGATGTCTGGTTGTAGTAGCGTTGCACACTGTAAGCTGACTATATCATGCACTGAGTTGATTAAAAAGAGATATGAGTGTGTCAGTATGGCCCTGAGGTAGGAAGGCTTACTTAGATACAGTCCTGGTTTTGTTCCATGGAAGCACCAGGTGAACACAGTAGCCCAGCTTCGGCTCGTGTGAAGCCTGAGCAGACTTGAGCAGACCTCAGCAGACCTCACATGCACCTGTCCAGAGTCCACAGTGTAAAGAAAACCAGTGACACGTTGGGAATGTGTCTTAACGTACACAGACAAACCTCAGATACCATGATTTGTTTCTTTCTGGCAAGAATTGTGACTGAAGATGCACTTTTGAGGGGGAGTTCAAGAGTTTCCTTGTTCTTCCTTCATCTTGGCAATAGGGAAGTTGAAGGTGATGGGAATTAGAGCAATTGCAGTCGAAGCAATTCCCAGAGCTGTGGGTGATATGAAATATGCTTATGACCAGGTTCGTAAGTTGGTTTGCACTTTATGGTAAGTTCATTGAAACTCTTAGTGCCCAGGGTGTAGGATGATGGCAACAAACAACAAGCTGCAAAAACCTTAGTGCATGAAGCAGCCATGGAATCTCTTGGTAGTATACATTTAGAGGTTGTTTAATAAATTATAAATTAAATTACAAATGTTTTAAAGAAATTACAAATTACCTCTCCTGCTGCTGGTTTTGCTGTTACAATTTCAGTTGGGTTTGGTTCAATTATACTTGGCATGACAAACTTTACAAGTGTTTCCAATGTGTAAAAACACATGGACCCTTTGGATATCTTTCAGGAATAGGTTTCCATTGAGGACAGGACTACGCGGTTTGTTTGGAGTTTGGTTCCTACAGAATATTAATATTGCCCTACTCCAGGTCAAATATATTCACCATTACTTCCACTCTGGTAATAAATTTATCCCTGACATTCTACATTAACCCTCTTCTATCCAGCCATCTGATCCACCATAATCCGAGTCCTATTCTATTACAAAAAAGAAGAAACAGACAGATTTTTTTCAAATTCTTGGCTATTCCTAGTTGCTCTGGATACAAATTTGTTGTCTGTCAGAGATCAGACAACCTAATTGGCAGCACCAATGTGCCAGGCAAGTTTGCCAAAGGAGAAACAAAGCAAAACTCACTATTCTCAGAATGGTAATGGTCTTTTTTCCAAATTTTTTCAAACCAGTCTTTTTCTCCAGCTTTGTCCCATTACCATATGCTCTGATATTTCTATTTGATGAAAGGCTATTTTCTCATGTACTGTTGTTTAAATACTCAGAAATTTCTCTCTTTTTTTACAGCTAGGTACAGTGTGTGTTGGTTTGTTTCCCCCAGTTTCTCCCATACAATGACTTTCAGTAAGCCTCTTATTATTTACTTTTTCTGAAGAACGGATACAAAGAGCTTATTTTCCAAAGCATTTGTTGATCTGAAGCCCTTTCCATGTAGGAGTAGATGAAACATCCAAACATAATCCTGCTGTGGTGCACTGGAGTTACAGGGGCCACAGCAGGTATCAGGGAGAGAAGGCTTCCGTGTCAGGATCACGATTGCAACCCTGCCTTCAGAATTAATGCCACACTGCACTGAAATGAGAAGAAATGGCAGCTAAAATACACATATAATAAATACAAGGGAGAGGAAGAGAAATAAAAAAAAAAAAGAAAAAGAAAGATTTCTACGATGGCATCCAAAAAATTACACTTATCACACCTATGCAAGTATCTGTAGATGACTCTGTATCAGGATGTGACACACAATATTCCTGTGCAAATTTGGGTTTCTTTGTTCATGTATTAATTTGGGGCAACAAGAGGAGTATGACTAAGAATTATTCAGGGAAAACTGGGGCTTGTGTTTATCCCGCAGAATAGGAAGAAGATAATCATATTCGCTGAACAGTGTTAAATCAGAGCACATCAGACCATCTTCTAGAATTTAAGTCTCAGTGAAATAATTATATCATCCTTTTTCCCAAGCAGGCAACCTAGACAGAAGAAGTTGATTAGACTGCTCTCTAGTCAGACAATGAATCAGTGGCACAGCAGGAATATAGTTCTGTAGTCTTGAGATCCATGTACATACTCTGGTAATTGGATCAAACTCCAGGAAAAACATCCAGAAAATGAAACAGAAGTAAGTTAGCTCTTAACTCCTTGCTCGTCTGTTGGCTGCATAAATCTCAAGTGCACTCCTTAAAATTGCCTTTTAATTTTGTTTTTAGTCAGAGCTTTTTAATTCTTCCTTCCTCATGCTCTCTGAGCGCCTCTGCACACTTGCCAAATGGATCTTTAGGCAAAACAAAATGAGGACAATCCTATAAACCATTTAAGCCAGCCAAAACATGGAGTGAACAACAGAAAGCTTTCCAAGATGCACTTGTACTACACCCTCCTTGTTTCACATCTGGGATCACGCTTAGCCCAGGCAGCTTTGCAGCCTTTCTACTTTACTGTCACCACACCTTGAAAATGTCACCAAGGCTCTTCTTTCCCCCAGCGTGTCCCAGCAATCTAATTCATGGACACCTTCGTGAGCTTGCAGAAAGAAAATCCATCTGAATCGAAACATATGCACAATAGATCCTCTTTGGGGTCCTTGTTCTGTTTTTGTTCTTTATTTTTACTTTTTTTTTTCTTCTTCCTTTTAACAAGAAAATGCTACTGCCAGCAAAAGCATTTCCCTCACTTGCACAGCTGCCATACAACCTGGCAGTCCTCTTATTCTCATCTTTCACATTAAGATTCTTTTGAATCTGAAGTGATGGAAAAGCACCTTTACACCAGAGGTTTGACACTCCATGAAACTGAACCCCAGCAGCAGGTCATTCATTCACTGTGTAAAACCGGGCTTTATAGGGTGTGCTGCAGAATCCTCTGCTTTTAAATGACCTTACAGATCGGTGTGCCTTCACCAGCTCTGGAGGGGCTATCCAAAAACATGACATGCTGAAGGAAAAATTACGTTTTGAAAAACAGAGCCTTCCCTCCCTGTCCCCCTCCCCTCAGCAACCTTTTCCAGCTGTATAGGAAAAATGTTTTCCTTTTAGAAACAGAGGAAACTGTGGAAAACCCCATACTTTTGTTACCACTCTCTGTCTAGACGTAGACCAAATTGAAGATAATAGATAATCATTTAAGAGCTGACATAGACTTAGTAATTTGGTGGCCTGAAAGGCATGTGTGTTTGCACTATCACTTAGGACAAGCCTAGCACATTTTGCTGACTGCTGCAGCCAATTTTTATTTAAGGATGATAAAGCATGGGCTCAATCCATACGTGAACAAGTACGGAGCCATAAAAGCAGAATGAAAGTAATTGATCCCCATTCTGGAGGCCCTTCACAAATTACACACTGTCCAACTCTGGGAAAGGCAGTTTGATGACCTACCCCTTGACCTGATTGCATGAATTTGGGGAAAAAAAATGAATTTAGGTGGTGTCTGTTATTACAAAACCTCACCAGACTAAGGACCGGATCTGCAAAAGGAGAGGGGTTAGGTAGCACAGTACTGAGGTCTGCAGAACCTTCCTGTATGGGTCTAGCTACCTTGTGGGATATGTAATACCCAAATTAAGAACCCAGGGTGGAAAGTCACTCTACTTAATTATTTTTATTTTTTTTTATAAGGCCTTAAAAGCCTCAGTTTAGACTAAGCCAAGGTCTTAGTGCCTTGGTTGGCTAGTGGACGCAGGATATGGAAGACCTCATTTCAGTTCCCTGTACTGTCTAAACCACATCTTCTTTTCCACCCCCAGAAAGCCCACCCTCGCCACCAGCATGGTTTTCTAACCACTGGGAAGCTCCCTAAGAAGTCAGGGACACCATCTCCTCCCGTCTCAACTGTGAATAGCATAGAGTTCAGGTTCAGGGATGAAATTTGAGCATAAGTAAATTTGAGACTTGTTTGGGAAGAGAAATAGGGGAAACGTGAGCAGTGGGCTCCATCCCCACCACATCTGCAGATACGCAGGGAGGTAGAGCTCAGTTGCTCTGGTGGGACTATGTTGACAAAAACACAGATAGGCAAAGATTCTATATGCCTCTGTAGGTGCCTCTTTAGATGCATTAGCAGTTGAAAACTGCCAAGTAAGGGTTTTGAGGATCTGAAGTTTGGATGGAAACAATTAAACTGTTTGTATTCAGGCATTTTGTTCTCTCCACACGTATCTCTTCATAAACTGAGCAGCCAAGAAACAGGGAAAGGCATTCCAACCCTAAATAGATCCCTAGGCATTGTAGCAGCTTTTTATCTCATCTTGACTCCTGCAGAGAACAGTGAATGAAGCATCTTGCAATAAATCNTTTGCTCAGTGTAATTAGGTATATTGATCTGCTTTTCAAGATAATTATACAGCTAGTAAACATGGTATCTTTGTGAAAAACAGAATACTTGCTATTACAGAAGTTCCCTCCTAATTGCATTTCTGTGACTACAAGGTATCTCTCTCATTTTGCATCTTTTACGTTTCCTCCTTCATCTTCCCTCATTCACCATTTTCTGTTACTCTTTCCCCTGTCCAAGACAGTCAAGTGCTCTTTAGCCCTGCCTTTGTGGGAAAGTGTTGATTAATAGGTGGGCCTTACAATAAAATTAAAGATGATTAGACTCAGTCTTATCGTGATTGCCTAATTAAGGCTTTCAGAATTTTCACTGTTAGATCCAGACAACCATTTTTGAAAATGTTTTCCTGACTTAATGGCTGCTGAGCAGATGCTATCAGCAAATGATAAAGCTTATTTCCTGGCCAACTCACTGAAGGTCACTTTCATCATGCCTCATGTGAGCCTGAACTTTATTCCAGACTATACTATTGGACTTTATTCACAGAATAGTTCTGGTTGGAAGTGATCTCTGGAGGTGATCTGGACCTATCCCTTGGGTCCTGGACTGTGTCCAGTCTCCAAGGATGGAGACTCCACAACCTCTCTGCTTGTATTTGACACCCTTCACAGTATTCTGGGATTTTTTTAATGTTGAAGTAGAATCCCTTGTATTTTCATTTGTAGCCATTATCTCTTATTCTGTTAGTAGTTAGTGTTAAGACTCTGGCTCTATCTTCTTTACTTTTACTTTAGCAAGACCTCCATGAGCCTCCTCTTCTCCAAGTTGAACAATCCAAGCTCTCTCAGCCTCTCCTCAAATGTCAGATGCTCCAACCCCTTCATCATCTTTTTGGGCCTGTAATGGACTGTTCAAGAATTCCATGTTTTTCTTGTACCGGGGACCCCAGTATTGGACTCAGCACTCCAGATGTATCTCACAAGTCCTGAGCAGAGAGGAAGAATCATAGAATCATATAATTGTCTGGGTTAGAAGGGACAATTAAGATCACCTAGTTCAACCATCAACCTAACTCTCGTAAAAACCAACAACTCATCACTAAACCATGTCACTAAGCACTATGTCAACCCACCTTTTGAATCACCTCCCTTGATCTCCTGGCAATGCTCTATCTAAGACAATATTGGCTTTCTGTTCTGCAAAGGCACATTTCTGATTTATGGTCAGCTTGGTGTCCACTAGGATCCCCAGGGTCTTCTCTGCAGGGCTGTTTTCCATCCTATTAGCATGGAGTTTTTTTCCCCCCAAGTGGAGGACTTTAAATTTCTTCTTGTTGAACTTTTTGAGATCTCTCAAACTCTGTAAGTCCCTCTGAATGTCAACACGCTCATGTGATGTATCATTCACTCGTCCCAGTTTTGTATAATATGCCAACTTGCTGAGGGTTCAAGAGTCCTGGATCCCAACATCAGCATCCAGATCACATCATTAACAGCTGTCCTCCAGCTGGGCTTTGTGCCGACTCTTTGAACTCAGTAATTCAGTCAGTTCCCAGTCCACCTAACTCCACTTATTTCACCTGGACTTCACTACTTTTTCAATGAAGATGCTGCAGAAGACAGTGTGAAAAGCCCTACTGAAGTTCAACAACGTCTTCTGGTCTTCCCACATACTCCAAGCCAATTATCTCTTTGTAGAAGGTTATCAGATTGGTATTCACTTGCTTATAACATGACTCACTTACTAACCTTTTCCAGCTAAAAAGAGAAAAGTTCCCTCTGTATTTTGAAAAAAAAAGACACAGCCCAAGAAGTCAGCAAATGATTTCTTCTGGAAGTTAACTGACTGGAACAAGACAGTCTGACTGGAGGGAGTGAAAGTTAAGGCAGAACCCCAGCACCTTCCCATCATGGTGGGAGATGCAGGAGCACACCAAAAGAACCAGCCACATTGTGAAGCTTGGGAATGGCTGTGTGTTTTTATTCCATGTCCACAAAGAAGCTATCATCCACCAGCTAACATCACAGTCTAACTATGCCAAAACCAGTTCAGAAATCTGGCTTCAGATGGGCACTTTTGGGATTGGTTTGGCTGCAGACCCAGTGGTTGAGTACTTCAGTGAAGTATCAGTGGGATTTCAGTGATCAGTGACAATTCATCATTGAGTTTTTAAATTGCCGGTATCTTATTTGAAAGCAATGATGGGTAATGGAAGTCTTAGATCTTCTTTAGCAAAAGACTGAAAGATGTGATATTTTATATCTGCCTAATAATTTCCAGAGCTCTTTTCTCTTTTAGCTTAACTAAACTGTGTTATTTTTTAGGCCAAGACCACCAAATTCAAACTGCTCAAGATTTTTATTATTTATTATAGTTTATTATTATTATTAATAATAATAATTATTATTATTTTCTCGATTTTATTAGCAAAGCAAAAGAATACCTCATTGACAGAAACAACAAATCAAATTTGGAGAAGAAAGCTGATTAAGTAGTTCACATTTCAAAATTATTTTGAGTCTTGATTTGGCAGTATCCGTGGCAGTTGTCTGACTTCACTTTAGCACAGCATACTTGTGAATGTTCCTTGCTGTTCATGAGATTCAGAGCAGCTTTGCAGCTAATGCCAATGCTGTTCTAGTCTCTTTTGAATGTATTTTGTAAGGTACTAATGAGCTGAGGTTTTCTATTGTGCTGATGGCATAAAGCAGGCACACAGAGCTAAGTGCCAAGGAGAAAAGATGACCAGGAATTGATGTTGTTTGCTTTACATGAATAACAAAAGATACGTTTAAGATTCTTCATTTTGGATCAGGATACTGATCTGCCCAAAATGCTGATATCAAATAAAGAGGTAGGATCTATTCCCTATTATATTGTGTCGACTGGAACAAGAGCTTTTTTTACTCTGCTATGAGATAAAGATTTTTCAAATCAGAAAGTGTGGGATTTGCCTTAAAAGCCAGGCTATGAATCAAATATGTCCTATGTCTCGTTGAAGGAAAGAAAAACCCTCCAAAATCCACCAAACTACAAACACAGACTGCAGAGGAGGTCAGGAGTGAAAACTCCACTGCTCTTTTTTAGCTCTGACTTTACAGTTTGAAGAAAGAGTTTTTGCACATGTAATCTGGAGATCTATTGGTCACAGCTGCCTAATATTGTTTTCACTCTGGCCTTTAGTTCACTGTTTATGTCACCATAGTGAATTTTACAATCTGAATATGCAGTGTGTATACAATGAAACACTAAATCACAGAGTCACAGAATATCAGGGATTGGAAAGGACCTTGAAAGATCATTGAGTACAATCCCCCTGCCAGAGCAGGAACACAATTGCTATGAAGCCAACCACCATCTTAGTTGACAGAGGACTTCTATTAGGCCAGGAGAAGCTTACGCTTTATTTTCATTGCCAAGAACTAAAACTTTGATAAAAGGAGGGGAATTCTTATATTTCACACAGTTATTGACTAAATTCTATTTATTGGCTAAATCTTATGAAGAGTGATTGAAGGAGCTGGGACTGTTTAGTTTGAGGAAGAGGAGGCTGAAGAGAGGCCTCATCACTTTCTACAACTACTTGAAAGGACATTGTAGAGAGGTTGGTGCTGGTCTCTTCTCNCTAATCTGATAAAATGGAGAGAAAACCAAAATCAAGACAGGGGTGTTAAGTGGTACAAAACTGGGTCTAAATGAGGTCTTAGCTGAGGTGAGTAAGTTAAAGAGGAAAATGCTTGTTTTTTCAGAGATGGTGAAGGGACTTCAACCTGGTGGGTCTGCAGTGCGCATAACACCTGTGCTGAGGTGCTTCCTTTCTGCACAAAGGCAATATGCCATTTATTGCACTGGAAAATAACAAAATTTCTGCAGCATTTTCACACATGATTAATCACTGTTGTTAACGGGGGTGCTTCCAGCTGTATTTCCTATTGTTTTCCATTCCTTAATTGTTTATCAGAAGCAGAAAGCTCCGATATCAATGTGAACTTAAAAAGTTTGGATTTTCGCAGATTCTTGATAGCAACTGTTCATTTTGTATTAAAAGGAAAGTATATTTTTAAAGTAGATTGAAATAAGGGCTGTGTTAACACCATCTTGGTTCTGTATGCTTCCTATTCATGTAGAAACAAAAGAGAATGGTTGCTTTAGTAAGTCTTTTTCCATTTTTGCACAATGTTCATTCATTCTGTGCTCCACCAGATGTGCTATGTTTCATTTCCAACCAGGTTCCCATCTGTCCAGAAGGCTGGAGTTTGAAGGATCTCATTACTGTGAGGATGGACTGCTTCTTATTCTGCCCATTTGGAGAAAAAGGTAGGAAAGGGTGAAAATAGTAAACAAAGTGGAAATAAAAAACCCCTCAACCTCCCTTAAACATTTAAAAAGTGAATGTAGAGGATTGTGAGCAATATTATAGGGAGACCTCGAACAATATATGAAATTAGGTGTTTGGTCTGAATTCAATGAAAGATAATGAAGGGTTTTGATATGATAATCCCACTTAAATGATTATAGAGTGGGGGGTGTATGTGTGTGTGAGCTGTGAGGGGAGGAGGGGTGCTACAATAAGCTAGCCAGCCAGTTCTGCTCTCAGTAAAGTGTCAGATCGGCTGTTTTGCTAAAGATAAATTTTTCATGTTCCAAATATTCTGAGAGAAAATAAACTATACTAATAGCAAGATGCGTAGTGATTTGCACATTATCCAAGCCATTGAGTTATTCCTGACTGTCCCTATTCTAGTTCTTGATTTGCAGGCCAGCTACGCTCTGCAGCTGGAGCAAATTATATCAACAGAAGTGCTGATGTGACCACAAGTTGACAAAAGGACATGATTTCTAGTAGCAGAAAAGCAACTAGATTTTATGAAATTGTATCTAATAATGTTGTTTAACTCATGGATCTTGCATCTGACGTCTACTTTTTATCCAGTCCTTTCAGCAGCCCTTTGTTAGCAGTCACTCAGAAGAGGAAATAAAATGTAGCCATTGAAATAAAAATTGCTCTAGGCTTTTTAATAGCTCAGCTGCAAGCTCTATTGTTTTATTTAATGGATTGTATAACTGAAGTCTTTCCTCATGACTATACTCATTTGGCTTCCTAGTTTCCAAACTAAACTACAGTATCTCGGGGTTCCAAAGTAAAAGATTGAGAGGGAGAGGGATGAAAGGATAAAAGGGTCTTTATATGTGCAGAATGCAAAGTGCTGGAAGTAATGTGGATCAGGAGTCGGAACAGCGACCAAGAATCAAGAATTTCTGCACTGCATTTCCGCTTCTGACATTGACTTGCTCTGTGCCCTTGGTTATTAAACTCAGCTCCTCCAGCTCTCAATTTACCAGTCTGCAAAAGGGTGTAACAATATCTACCTGACCCAAAGACATGTAGCGAGTGTGAGTATTTACACTTTGAGAGTTTTGTGTAGAGTCACAGACAAGGGAAGTATTACTCCATTAAATATCTAAATCATGCAGGAAAAGTTCTCCCACCCCCCAGTGTTTGCCCAACAAAGCCAACAGTATCAACCAGTTAAAGACACGGGATGCAAAAGTGAAATAATGTGTAGAGAAATCTTTATATTACTGTTCTCTAACCACTTACCTGTGGGTGCAGGAGACCTAAATTGCTGTAAAAGGCCTTTCTTTGCCCCATTGTGTAATTTTTTCCCCACCTGTTTTTCCCTATGATAATTTCCTAGGGAACATTTGCAATTTGTACAGAGCCTGGCATCATGGGTCACAGCTCCAAATGAGGCAGCAGTTGGATAGCAATACCAAGAATAAAGCTGCACTAGGGGTAACATGTGGTGAAAAAAATTATTTCCTATGACTGCATTAGCAGTAATCTCAGTGTAAAAATCTGGGGAGCTGTTGTAAGCCAAAAGGATTCTGCAGCACCGCTAAGAGTAAAATCCTGTTGTCACTGGTAAAATATAAAATCAATTTTAACAAAGAACTGAGAATAGCAAATATTCATCCTATATTTGCAAAGACATTTTTAATGTAGGTAACCCAAAACAACTTAAAAGGTAAATAATAGGTAATATGAACCTTGAGTGGTCATGAAGTAATAAAACCAGAGGCAATAAGTCATAACTTCCGGTATCTTCTGAACCATAAAAACATAGAATGGTTTGGATTGGAAGGGGCCTGAAAGACCAGTTTAGTCCAACCCCCTGCTATCAGCAGGGACACCTCCCACGAGACCAGGTTGCTCAAAGCCCCATCCCTCCTAGCCTTGAACCTCTCCAGGGATGGGGCAACCACAGCCGCTCTGGGTCTCATCATCCTCAGAGTAAAAAATTTCTTCCTGAGATCTAATCCAAATCTCCCCTCCTTCAGTTTAAAACTGTTCTTCTTTGACTTATTGACTACTCCTCCCTGATCAAGAGTCCCTCCCCATCTCTCCTGTAGGCCCCCTTTAGGGACTGGAAGGAGCTCTAAAGTCTCCCCAGAGCCTTCTCTTCTCCAGGCTGAACACCCCCAAGTCTTTCAGCCTGTCCTCACAGCAGAGTGACTGCAGCCCTCACAGCATCTTTGTGTCCTCCTCTTTACTTGTTGTAACAGGTTCATGTCCTTCCTGTGCTTGGGGCTCCAGAGCTGCACACAGTACTCCAGGTGAGGTCTCACATGAGTGGAACAGAGGAGTAGAATCACCTCCTCTGACCTGCTGGCCATACTTCTTTTGATGCAGCCCTCGGTGAGGTTGGTATTCTGTGCTGCCAGCACACGTTGTCAGCTCATTTTGAGCTTCCCATCAACCAACACCCCCAAGTCCTCCTCAGAGCTGTTCTCAATCCATTCTTTGCCCAGCCTGTGTTTGTACTTGAGATTGCCCTGACCTGGGTGCAGGACCGTGTACCTGGCCTGACTGAACTTCATGAGGTTCACACAGTCCCATCTCTCAAGCTTGTCCAGGTCCCTCTGGATGGTATCCCTGCCCTTCAGCATGTTGACTGCACCACACAGCTTGGTGTCACCAGCAGACTTGCTGAGGGTGCACTCTGTCCCAGTGTCCATATCTCTGACAAAGATGTTGAACAGCAGTGGTCCCAGTACTGAGGAACACCATTGATCACTGACTTCCACTTGGACATTGAGACATTAACTGCAACACTTTGAGTGCTGCCACCCAGACGATTTCTTATCCACTGAGTGGTCCATCCATCAAATCCATGCCTCTCCAAGTTAGAGACAAGGATGACTTGTGGAATAGTGTCTAACACTTTGCACAAATCCGTGTAGATGATGTCAGTTGCTTTTCCTTTATCCACCAGTGCTGTAACATCATTGTAGAAGGCCATCAAATCTGTCAGACACAATTTGCACTTAATGAAACTATGTTGACTGTCATGAATTTACCTCCTTATTTCCCATGTGCCTTACCAGAGATTCCAGGCCTTGTGAGGCACAGAGGTGAGACTGACCAGGCTGTAGTTCCCTGACTCTTCATCTTTTCACTTTTTTGAAAATGGGGGTTATGTTTCCCTTTTTCCAAGAATTCACTGCACTGCAATGACTTCTCAAATATGATGGAGAGTGGCTTAGCAATTTCATCTGGCAATTCCCTCAGGACCTGCAGGTGCATCACATCAGGTCCCATGGACTTGTGTACCTTCAGGCTCTTCAGATGGTCTCAAACTTGATCTTTTTTGACAGTGGGCGGTTCTTCATTCTCCCAGTCCCTGCTTTTGCTGTCTGCTGTGGCTGGAGTACTTGCTGGTGAAGACTGAGACAAAAAACTCATTGAATACCTCGTCCTTCTCTATGTCTTGGCTGACCAGGCCTCCTGTTTCCTTCCAGGGAGGGCCCACATTTTCCCTATTCTCCAAATAGTCTTCGAATATCTTAAACTCGAAAGAATCTTGGGTTATCTCTGTGGCCTTTTGAGACTGTTATTCAGAGTGTGTCATGCTCATACTCTTTAAAGAATTTGGGGAAAGATTTCTTTTTGCCGTTGTCCCAGATGTACTTGTGCCTTGTAGGCATGTTCAGTGAAATGGAAAAAAAAGGCCTTATTAAATCATCAAGTGCTAAGAAGGCTTTCAGCTGTGGAAGATACGCAATGTACATTGCAGTTGAAACAAATCATACAGTATAACCTGTTAAGGATGTAATTGAGATACATGTAATCATTAACCTTGGAACAGACTGGGAATCAGTTAATGAATCAAATCAATACCCTCTCCACTGATCCATAATAATTTGAAAGAAATGAAAAATTTAACAGTTGCTGTATGTGAGGTTATCATGGGCTGCAATTAGCTAGCCTCCGGGAGATTATGTTACCTAGTTACCAGAGGGTAAGTGTAATTTCCGTAGATCTTTTGGAAAGATTGTTATAATGACAGGTGCCAGACAATGAAATGGGTCAGAAAGAGACTTTAGGCGCTGGAGGAAGCTGGGTCAGCTTTCTGTCCCTCCAAGCAGCACATCCTTCTCCTGACATTTCTCACTCTCACTCAGTGCTGCCGTGTGATGAAGACGTTTCAGTAGACTCTCAGCTGAGTGTATCTGTTACAAAGAGTAGTGAAATGTTGTCTTTGTTTTAAGTGCTGCTACCTGTCTGGAGCTCCTGGTTTTGTGCTTCTTCCAAGGGGTAAACCAAGGCTGTGCTGTATGCTGACACCTGCACAGTTTCTGCAAAGAAAAGGAAGCTTTTAAATTTCTGGATATGTGGAAAAAGATATACTGGCCAAAGGAATAAATACAAATGAGAAACAAGTTTCAAAAATACATGTGGAATATACGTGCCTAGATGGCAAATGTTAACGAGCCTATTTTATAACACTAAATAGGGTAGAGGAAGGAAAAAAGAAAAAAAAAAACTGTTGTTTGCTTCCACAGCATGTACTCAGTGATACCCGTGCACAGTAGGATAGTTAGTTAGCTACCACATGCAAAGCAGAAAGCAGATGGTATGGTTGATATAGATCACAGGAACGTGAGTATCTGTGAGTGTGCATGTCTTTGTATGTTCGTGTGTAAATCAGCAAGGAGTTTGACATTGACATACTCCATCAAGTCTAGTTTATAAGGAACAAGTAGTGCAACATTCTGTGCATCTGGCAACATAACTAGCTCTGTCAATCTGTGGATACTGCTGACATTGTACTATTAGCGTCACTTCCATCTGTTTTGTTTATATAGGGCTTGATTTACTTTCACCATGTGAATTGGTAGTGGGTAGAAATGTCCAAAAGTCTCTGGTTCCAATTAAACCTGCAGCGTATCGCACAATATTATCAGAAAGGGGAACATTATTGCAAGGATTGTTACTTGTTCCATCAATGGCAAATATTGACATACCTTATGGATATAGAGGCATGTAAGTTGTTCATAAAAGACTATTTCACCAAGACAAATTCTGTCCTATCTCCATGGGTAAGGAAATTTTGAGACAGGAAGCTGTTGTGGGGATTCATAGTCAGGTTAGTCACCCTTGTCAAATGGTTGTTTTGGGTTTTTTTCTTTTCTTTTTCCTTTCCTTAGTGCCACTCATTGCTTTAAATTAAACCACAGTGACACTCCCTCTGCCAGATATCATTTCCCAGGACCATAGTTGGAAAATCTGGATCTCCTTTTCATTGTCTCCTCCATTATTTTAAGTGCAGACAGATAATAGCAATGTTCAAGTTAAGGCACAGCTCCTGATCTGCTCTAGCAGTTCACTGCACCCACCACCAACTTAAGTTACCTCCAAGGAAAATCAAATTTGCTGTTTAATAGCACAAATGGGGACATAAAATGAAAATGTGTTATACAACTGAAATCATAAGGTGGATTAAAAGGACATGTTGCTATATTAATCAACCTGGAATTTGAGCAGGTTAGATAACCTTCATTACATGTCATAGAATATTTTCTGCCCGGGCATAGTCAGACCTATACTTCTATATCTCATATAAAGAAACAACCACAATCTTATGTAGGAGAACTAATTAATTACTTAGTTGGAGGGCAGACTGTTGAACAAACCCCTGTTTTCTGTGGTACCTGATCCTTGATTAAACAGCATCTTATTCAACCCTATCTTCAGGTATACAATGAACCTTATTAGAAATTAAGCCATGGAGCAAAGTGCTTATTGGAAACTCTGTAATACAATGCTCTTGATGTTGAAAAGGTGGATTCAAAAGTTGCTGTTATGAAAGCACAATATTCTCTGTGGCATTTGGTAGCAGGTCATGATTTGGTAACAGGTCCTAATATTCAGACCTGATTTTCTGCAGCTCCTAGATTTAGTAATTGCCAGTGAACTGTCCAGCTATATTCTGCAACACAGAACAGGCATCAGTTAAGGATAATTTAAAGAAGCCAGTATACCATCTATTCTGACAAAATAAAAATGACTGACTTGAGTCCTAACTGTCTGCCTGATCCCCCGGGTTTCCCAGAGGAAACTGAAGGTTTTCAAACCAAGGTAATAAAACCCTCTCATTTACTGATTTGGTGCACTTAGCTTAACAGAATAACCTCCTATCAGAATAACCTGATGTCTTTTCTCCCACAGGCAAACTGTGATGTCAACCAGACCAGCTAGTTCAGCCAAGTGTGCATAGGACATACCTTTACCCCAACAGTCGATACTAAAGACAGTGTTGATGCTCTGCTGTCATAGTTTATCCAAACAACCTGCAGGCAAAGATCGTGGCCTTCCCTCTCTGTCCTTAGAGGAAGGAAACAACAAGACCTTTTACATTTTCTATGACAAGAAGTTTCTAAGTCTTCAAGCTTCAGGTCTCTCCCAGAAGAATAGCATCATATTTGTTGCTAAAAATTGAAAGTAAGTTATGATTCTCAGTCCGGTGGCTAAAAATGTCACTGTGAAAATTATCACAGTGGCAAAAAAAAAGAAAACCAAAAAAGATGTTAAACCAAAGGTACCCAATAGCTCTGCTAAAGTCCTGTTTCAAATACCAGGAGGCATTCAAGCTAAGGTCTTTCATGGCTATGAGAAATTTGAGATCTGGTGCTCAAGTACAACATGCTGACCCAAACTGAGAATGACAGGTAAAGTGCAGGAAGCCTGAATTGCATATCTAAACACAATTAAAATTATTCAAAACATTGAATTTTCTTATTACTGTGTTTGAAGGCACCCAGTGCTCCCACTGTCTCAATTTTAGACAGTGCAATACCGTGTGACAAGCCTGGGACAACGTTTCCTTCTGGCTGTCAGGTATCACACCAGGCAGGATCCTGATTTGCTCAGGTTTCTTCACTTCCTTAGTCATTATTTCACTTCAGCTATTTACAGAAGCTGTTCAGCAAGAAAGACAGCCACTGCACTGTCTGGCAGGGCATAACAGAGTTAGCGTGTGCTCTCTCTATCACCTCACCATCAGCTGTAATGGGGTGGACAGAGAAAGCAGGTATTTGGCAGTCTTTACTTCACAGGCTTGCTGTTGATACCTGAAGGACTGGTGGTAAAACTTCCCATATCACAATAACCATCAAGGGGATAGAGCATGCAGAAGGGAAAAACATGCAGTGAAAACAGCTAGAGATCCCCACTGTGCTGGCATCAATCCTTTCCCCATTGTACAGGTAAAACATAACTGCAGAAAGAAAAACCTAATTGCAACATTCAGGAACCTTATTTGCACATGAACCTGTGCAAGGTGTTCAGAATCAAAGCAGGATTTTGTAAGTATCTCCCCCTCTTTCTCTATATATTTTACCTAGCTCTCATAGTGGATGAGCTTTTGAGATGATGTACTGTAGATGGTTGATTTTGTTTATGTCAGTTCCACCATGACACCTGAATAGATTAAAAAAGAAACCTCGAACACCCACAGAATCCTTAGATATTGCACACAGGTGACTCCAAGACATCCATCCTTTTAGCTTGATGCAGTCTGTGCAATGAAACAATAATGAAACACTTAATGAGGCAGAAGGATGTCTTGTGTCACCTAAGGCAGTCACCCTGGAATGAAGGTCGTGGGTCAGGAATTTGTCAGTACATCTGAACAGAAAGTTCTTCAACCATTACAAGTAACAGTCAAGAGAGGTTTGAGGGATATGGCTGTTACGTGAATCCAGGTCCTAGACTTCTTGAGTAGAAGCTGCAGGTAATGGTGAAAGAGTCAGTGTTAGCCTTTCTGGGTCTTTATTTATGTACACTTTCTAAATAACTAACGATTTAGATGGCACCTGGAAATGGAGTGCACCTTCTGTTAATTTGCTGTGTTTCATTTGTGTGGTGTTTCACTGAGTTGCAAGACAGGAATCGAACCTATCTCAGCCAGGCTGTCTCCTCAGCCAGAATCTTCATACGTGTCATCTGATGTCATCTGACTCTTTTATATTTTGGATGCAGTAACATGAACACCATTTCACAGGTGTTTTTTACAGACAGGGCAGATGGCAGGTAATTTAGTAAAACTCAACCAAAATACAAATTTCATTAAAATTATTAAGAAATATGGAGGGTTATAACTCCCTGAACAGCAGATAGTAGCTTAGTTGGGTCACCTAGGACTGCAGAGACTTAGTGTTTATGGAAACATTCATGAAAGTTGTGTTTGCAATTCCACACTTCTCGTACTGGAAAAGGAAAAATTAATGCTCTCCTTATATGTCTGAGTAGTAAATTATCAGTAAAATTCTTTGAGGCACGTAGATAAAAGGTAACATAGGAACCCAACAAAATATTTTTACAGTGCCTTTATTGTTTTATTGTGTATTATAGCCAAAATAAGCACTCATAATGTGAAGCTAGCGCAGAGTTATTATTTTTCAGAATTTAATAACGATGATGCAGAACATATGGCCAAAAAAGGCAAGGAAAACAATTTTTGTAAAAACAGAGCTCTGTAGATGCGCAACATTGAGTTTGTTGTAAAAAGAGATGTGCGTCCTTGCGGTTTCTAAAGCATGAACTCAAGGATTGTATTTATTCATCTGTTATTTACTCCTACTACAAACCACAGCATACCATTAACCTGCCTCCGCTCCTGCCTAAGAGTATGCCATTGCTCTTGTCTCTCCTCCACAGATGGCTAGCGAAGAGATGAGACATTCAGTGAATTCTTTTGTTTTCCTCTGAAAATAAGGCAAAAAGAAGCCTGGTACCTCGTGCAATAAACAGCTGTGGGAGGCCTGTGAAACTCGGGACTGAGACCTCCAATGTCAAGCGCTAAAATTAGCCCACTCAAAGCACAGCAGGCCACTGTGGATCAGTGGCCCATCATGATGACAAAAAGTGCAACACACCTTTCTGAAAAGTGTAAAACTCCCCATAAACAGTGTGTGACATAATGGCCAAGGTTGTCCTTGAGGAGACAGCTTGAGTTCCTTCATGAACTGACTCTGGTCTCCCAGGTTATGGGAGTCTTCCCACTGAACTTTCTCCTCAGCCCTACACTTTCTGTAGTTTCTTGCTGTGTTTAGAAAGTCCTAGTATGTTTTAGCCTTTAGAAGGAGACATTTTGCATGTAGTACAGACTTGACATGGGCAGCCAGCTACTTACACCTGGATGATTCAACCTGCTCAGAAGGACTTAATTATGTGGATGGGGATAAAAAGGTAGCTCCATGGACTTTATAGTTTGACATTTGCAGAGATAACAATGGCAGCTCCATGTAGGCTTTCATTAGCTATGATGTTCCTGCTAAAATCTCTAGAAAGACTGTCACTGGGACAGCTACAGATTAAAATTTTCTTAGTATAACAGTATATTTTAAATTGGCCCATGCTTTCACATTCAAAGGAAAAAGGACAGGTTTGTTATTTGTAACTGGTGCTGAGCCCAGCACAGATTTTAAAGATCCTGAAAGATGAATCACAGGTAAATTAAAGTGAGAAAATATGTACCAGTTCTAGAAATAAACTAATCATTTTCAAAACACAGAGTTTGCAAAGCTTCTTTTGATGGAGAAAACAGCTACAGCCAACATGCCAACCTCTGAGCCCAGTATTGGTCAAAGAGTGGGAGGGATGTCAGGCTGCTGCACCTGAGTAGTCTGAGCCTCAGGATGTGTGGGACCTGGTGGCATTTGGCCTTTCCAGTCACCTCTTGAGTCCTCTAGGCAAGTGGGATGGGATTATATTGGGATGTAATGCCAATGAACATCTCAGCTGTTTAAATTCTTCATGCTTAAACACACATAAGTGAGTTTGGTAGTTTTACAGCTAAAAAGAACAAATACTTGAAAGACTGACCCAAGCTGTATCTGGGGAGTCCTGATATTATCCTGATGGATAACAAGGGTGCCTGCTGCCACGGGCCTGTGAACATTGTGTCGGCATCTAAAACATGTAAATATTTTTTGGGGAATGGCCAGAAATATCTGACTACGTGGTAGTGTACTGGAATTGGACTTTTTCTGTATGCGTGTGTGGCAGGTTTGACAGCAATATGAAGTCCTCTGTGGTCAGATGATTTGCATTTTTGACCTCATGGCCACGGACATGAAGCTTTCATAAACATACCATCTTGGACCTCCAGTCGTCTCCTAACATTTTGGAGCAATCAAAGTTTCTTGCCACAAAGCATTTAAACATTCTGGAAGATGGCTCTCAGGGAACACGTGCACTACTTACAACTCACTCTGCATTTTACTTAGTATGGTAGAGTTACTTTGACTTTTCCTGTGAATTATAGCACAAGTTCTGTAGTAACAAAAACGTTTTAACTCCAGGACAAAATGGCCAGCGGGTGATAAACAACAGGTTTTACCTTGAATTTCAGCCATTTAAACAATTGAGTTGACAGGTTATAAACAAGCCTCTGAGTTCAGACACAATGGGAGCATGTAAGAAATTAGTGCTGCCTATGGTCTAAAAAAGGGAAAGAAATCCACCCCTTTCACATTACCACTACCAGGTGACTAGCAGGAGGGGGAAAAGGAAGCGGAGGAGGAGGAAGAGGAGGAAGATCCCTTATCCAGGCTATTTTTTTTTTTCCAAATCTAGATTAAACTTAAATGTAAGGAAGGACTACTTTTCCCTGTAGGTATAGTTCATTAGTTCACATAATATATGTTTTGCAACAGCAGTCAACCTCTCTTCCATTTGTTTAAAAGCCTCTCTGTAAGCAATAATGGATATTTTCCAGGTTAAAAAGACTAAGTTGCACCATCTCTGACACTTTAAATGCATCATTTCTATATCTGGTAAAATGCTTCCCCTGTGAAAAGGAAGAAATATTTTTTAATGTCTTTATATTTTTTATTAATTTTATGTAATAAAACTCATTTTGTCAAATATTTATAAAAGTTTTAAACTTTACAACACACTTAAAAGCTTTGGACTTGCTTGTTCCTGGATGTCTGCAGGTAGTCTTAACTTGAAAATTCCTCTGAGAGAAAATATGTAGGCATGTGTTTGGTAAAGAAGAGAGGAGTTCTTTTTAATTGTGTAAATCTACTGATTGACTAAGGCCAGGAGGTATCTTCAAAATTTTAGAACATGTTTTTCATTAGAAAACAAAGAAAAATGCTGAATAACTCTGAAACATAGCCAATCTATTTTATCTATAAGCAACTTTCTTAGGCCTCAGATTCCCCACAGTGTAAGATTCTGATATGCATAAGATATGCATCTTAATTTGGAATCTACTTTCATTTTTCTATTCATGAGTTAAATCATAAGAATTGCCACATCCATAGATCATACTCACTGACATAGGAACCAATGCCTATAAACACTTGGGTGGGTGTCAGGAGGAGGGGGCCAGTCTTTTTTCAGTGGTGTCCAGTGACAGAATAAGAGGAAATGGGCATGAACTTGAACATAAAAAGGTCCATCTAAACATGTGAAGGAACTTCTTTCCTGTGAAGGTGACAGAGCCCTGGAACAGTCCACCCAGAGGGATGGTGGGGTATCTATCTCTGGAGAGATTCAAAACCTGCCTGGATGTGTTCCTGTACAACCTGTGCTGGGGGGACCTGCTTTAGCAGAGAGTTGGACTAGGTGATCTCCAGAGGTCCCTTCCAAGCCCAAATCATTCTGTGATTCTGTGATAATCTTTTTTTTTTTCTTACCAAATACAATTTAAAACTTTATTTCCCCTTTTGATCATTTCTCTAGATTTTTATTGAGGTTTGGATTCTTAAAAGACACTCCAGATATTCCCTTGAAAAGATATCATACAATTCTCATTTTGAATTAAAATGTCTTGACTTTGAAGTTTGATTAAAACAGGAACATGAAATGTCTGTTGTATTAAGCTTGAGAATCCATCTGATTTGCTGATGAGGTCTTAAACTTCTTGACAGTTTCTTGATCTACCATTAGGGATCTAAGGTATGATCGACAAAAAGAGCTGGCTGGATTATGTTGGCAGCCTCTTTAGTCATGAGCTCCCTTGCCTGAAAACATCTCTGTCATTCTGAATTGTCTTTTTTTTTTTTTTTTATAAAACTAACAAAAAGTTAGTTTTGTTACAAAGTTACAATGGCTCATTGTAACAGTGATGACTGTTGAATGAACTACTGGTCGCTTAACAAAGACCATGGTTTCCCCAGCAGGATCATGTTCTGTCAGCCCCACTGGCAAATGCCTGAAATTTTGACTACAAGCAAGACAAACAAGCAAACAGCTCCCTCTGTTCTACACCACTAAAGTGAAACCCCACCCTGTGTTTTAAACCAAGACTTCAACATACTCACAACGTGTGTGTCATATGAGTGTGAGTTACTTCTCATGTACACCCACTCATACTTCCTTCCTAATAGCAAGTTGTTCCAAAATACCTCGTCACCAGCCTCTTTCCTGCTGCTTCAAGAAAAAAAAAAAAAAAGGAAAAAAAGAATTGAATCTGTGGTCCGTTGGTTCGTTTTACCCAGTGAACTAAACTTGTTTGTTATGCCCTTACAAGGCTAGATGTCCTTCCTGTTTGTGAATGAAATGCTCATCAGCACGATGTAATGTGACTTGGTTCAGTAGCAGCAGCTGCAGAAGCAGCCAAGAAAGGAGTTTTGGACATTCAGAGTAGGACTGTGCAAATATTTGGATTCTGAGGTTTGGGGAAAGGAAAAGAAATTTTAAATTTTCTTTTTTTTTCTTTTTTTTTTTTTTTTGCATCGGGAGTGTTTTCATTTTCATGCTTTTTTTTTGGTACGGTTTTCTGCATCAAAATAAAAAAAAATCAAAATAGTTTGGGTAGAACAAAACACATATTTTGCCAACAAGAACGTTATCTATTTTTAAATTTAAACACAATTAAAATGTGATTTAGCTACTTTTTAGATAAGGTCAAAGCAAAAACATGATATACTTCATAATGAAAAGGTGCAAGTGTTTCCAGATTCTGGTTTTGGTCTTTTTCATTCTTTGAACTAAACAAATAATTGCATCTGCTTCAATATTACCCCAGCACTTCGTGGTACCACTGCATGGTGCTATATAATACATAGAGTCAACTTTGAAGCAAAATATTTTCACTCATTTATCACTTACGTAATTATCTAATTCAAAGTAGGCACTATGAAAACACTTTTTATCCCTTCAGTATTTTTATCCCAATGTTTCTATATTTCGGGTTCACCTTGTAACTATGTTCTTATTCTCTGCCTCTGGTTGCTTGTCCCTTTTAGTATTTCATCTCCAAGTGTTTTTCTTTCCAATTCTTACCCCTGTTTCTAACTTAAATAATCCTACTATTCCTGCATCAACAAACTAAATGACATATTCTGCCATAACATTGTTCATATGGGTTGCACCATACCAATATATCTGCCTTGTCTGGCTAGACTATACAGTTCCACTAATTATATGTATGTAGGTGTCTAATCCTATGATTACCCATAGCTAAACCTATGACTTCAGTGTGACTCAAATGCTTACATTCATGAGGTTTCATGTCTCAGGACTTTGGATAGGGGCAGTCTGAAGTGCTTGGTTGGTACAACGGTCTCAGCAGGTTTGTTGATGTGAGCACAGAAGCCGTGATTAACGATACCTGTCACTATTGTGTCATTGTTGACATCATTGCTTAGTGCAAGGCTAAAGGCAAGGCTTTCCTATTTCATGAGATGACTCTACAGGTAGACACATTTCTCATATCGTGATTTCTGTGAAATGACTTTACCATACCATAGCCTGTGATTTGAAGTTTCCTGGCAACGGTACCCTGATCCACTCAAACGAGCTCTCTTTTTACTGGGTTTGATATAGGACTTCCACTGCTATTTCACTGCTGAGCCATGTGTTCATTTTGTCCACCAGTTCTGCTTTCCAAACTGATGGCAGCTGTCTGAATCCAGTAGTGAGAGCTGGGATGACCATTTTACTTTCTGATTCGTTGTTTTGTTCCTTTAACAGTTCATGTAAGAGAATTCCCTTCACTGGGCAAACATAGAAAACATTTTCTGAAATCTCATGTTGGGAAAAGTCAACTAATTTAGCCTCTCTTATAACCATACCAGTCACATTGCAGACCTCAGGCTTATTCCTGTCATCCTTATCCAGAAAACCCTGACTTCATACTGATTTTGTCAGAATAAAATAAGCTTTAATAATGTCCAAATAATGCAATGAAACTAATCTGCCAGGGGAAAAATAATTGTCCTATTTATACCATTTTTACGCTCTTGGAGATTTTGCATATTTTCTCTTTTCTGCATTTTTGTCAAGGTCCCCATTAATGCTTTTGAACTTCCTATATTTATTGGACAAGCAGTAGCTCAAGGAGCCACATAAATAAAAAATAATATTTGATTTTAAACATTCAGCTATCATGCAATAGAGTTTCTGTGTTCTGTATATTTATTCAGATAATTTTGCAGCCAGGGTGGGGAAGAGACATAAGTAAAACATTCAAGACCATTTTCCCCAAATTGTGTTTACAATAATGTAAAAAAAAAATATCTGTCTATCCACCTGAAATATCAGATCCCAGCACAATACCTGTCACTTTCAAGACCACTGTAATATAGAATCATCATCATCAGAGCTCCTGAGATGCAGACTCTCAGTTTAAGTCATGCTATAGTTTCTTTCCCAGTGAAACTGTGTTTTTTTCAGCAATCTGGGGAGCATCTTCTGCCCTGATTGACTTTTTCCTAAGATGTATTCATCACAATAATTGTAATCAGGAGAAGCCATTGTGTGTTGCTCCTACTGAAGTAGAGCATTTATAGCACTGCAATTAAGAAGGCTCCATTGCTAATACACTGGGCATTTACCTTTTCTGAGAATTTAATGGCACTTTGCCTTGTGATTGAGTTCAAGAAGGATGTGGAACACCTCTCTGAGAAAACATAGTGCTTTTCTTCAAGTACTTCGAATATCTGCCAGCTCTAATGCAAGGGGCTGGACCCCCCCATACCTTCCTATGGTGAAATTACATGTCAGCTCTCTAGTACACCACTTAAGCTGGACTGTTTTTTCAATAGCTTTTTGCAGTTGCCCTGGCAAAAAGACATTGTCTCATTTTCCTGTGTCACCTACTTTCAGAGCACAAGCTTGGTGGCTTTCTCGACTCGACATAAAAGTTTCCTGGTTCTACAAGAATCCTTGACTTTTGAAAAACTCTTCACATCTCAAATCACATTAAGAAGTAGAAAATTCTGACAAATAGAGAAATGGTGGAAGGAATAGAAAAGTGGCTCATCTTGAGCTTGTTTTGTAAATTCTCATTCTGTAATAACTTTCATTTCTAAAAATCTGCTCGAATCTCTAAGAATGTAACACTTGTTTGAAAAAATATTTAGAAATTAATCTCTGAATCACTTTTGAGACATTTTTAATGGTTTCCCCATAGCCCTTTAAACAGGAAACTTGTTGCTTGTCTGAAAACAGATTTATTTCAACAAATTGCCGCTTTCCTTCCTCCCTAAAATGTTTAACTGAATGATGTTACAAATGCTTCTAGTAGTGCAGGGTCATTACTTAGGCAGGGAGCCACTTTAGGTTTCCTCGGACTGAAAGGGAGCCCAGAGGTAGTTTCATGCCCAGCTCTTGGTTGCATTGAACAACACTGCTGGTGGGTTTGGTTCCCTGGCAGGATCGTGTACTGAGGACCCAAAATGTGTCAAAAGTGGCAGTCAGATGAGTAGCCTGTTTCGCCTGTGAAATAGCTCCATAAACCTCCCCTTGTACATTTTCCATCAACGTAAAGGTGCCCCCGAAGAAGAAGACCCCTCTGAGCCCAGGCTATTCGGGCACATTGACTGCTTGATATTTGTCACTCCTACATTGCTGCACCATTTCTTTTTGCTGAACTCATTTGTGAAGACAGAGGTATGGTGGGAAATGATACCCACTGGTAGCAGCAAGTCGTAAAATTCAAAAGAGTTTTCATTTTCATTTCATTTTACAGTGTGATGTATTGGGGTTATGTTAAGTTATTGATATATTTTATTCACCTATTCTGTCTTTAGGGTTTTGGTTTTTTTTTTTTTTCCCTCTGCTGCTATGTAACTCCTTAACCCCCTTCCAGATGATCTTTGTCCCTGTGACAAGCAAGTCATGATAAAAAAACAAAGGCAGTTGGCATGAGTGCTGGCTTCCTCCCACCTCACTCAGTCTGAAGTCAAGTTCATTCTGGGTCATCAAGGGAGTTGCAAGAAAAGGTTTGTGATCGAGGACCAGCAGGACTTCTGTGGCACTGGCTCTTATTGTCACCTTTCCCTCCTGAGTTCTCTCCTGAGTCAATTTACCAAGAAAAATGACCTGGCCTGCCTTACAAATATGAGACCCAGAATTTATTGTAGCTGTTTCTTGATTTCAGGATTCAGTGCTGTATCCACAGAAGTTTTTGCGATATTTTCTAGACAAAGCTCCACAGAAAGGCAGAGGCACTAATCATTTTAGGAAAAAAAACAAAAACCAAACCCAAAGCCAAAACGAAACAAACTACCCACCCAAGAAACCCTGAAGAAAAAAAAATCTGAAGGCAATCTGCTATTTTGTACTATATTAATTTTGTTTTATTTTTTTTTTACTGTGTGACTGTTACTTTAGTGACACATCCCTGTCCAATGCATTCTGGGTGTTTACTACTAATTGTTGAGTTCAGCAGCTCTGTCTGTGCACAGTGACTGAATAAATGGAGAATATGCATACAGAGGGCTTGATTTAGGAAGAAAGGTTTTGGAAGATAAATGGACTGAGCACCACATAGAGAACAGGGAAAAAAGTAGAATCATAGAATTATAGAATGGTTAGAATTGGAAGGGACCTTAAATATCATCAAATTCCAACCCTCCTGTCCTGGGCAGAGACACCTCCCACCAGGACCACCAGGTTCCTCAAAGCCCATCCTGCCTGGCCTTGGACACCTCCAGGGATGGGGCATCCACAACTTCCC
This sequence comes from Nycticryphes semicollaris, assembly GCA_013400055.1. Classification (NCBI taxonomy): domain Eukaryota; kingdom Metazoa; phylum Chordata; class Aves; order Charadriiformes; family Rostratulidae; genus Nycticryphes; species Nycticryphes semicollaris. The sequence continues at coordinate 107,647 of VXBJ01003701.1, forward strand.
TGGGCAACCTGTTCCAGTGCCTCAGCACCCTCACAGGAAAGAATTTCTTTCTGGTATCTCATCTAAATCTCCCCTCTTCCAATGTAAAGCTGTTACCCCTTGTCCTGTCACTACACTTCCTGACAAAGAGTCCTTCTCTAGCTCTCCTGTAGCTGCTCTAAGGTCTCTCCAGAGCCATCTCTTCTCCAGGCTGAACAACCCCATAGCAGAGGTGCTCCATCCCTTTGATCATCTTCGTGGCCCTCTGCTGGACCTATTCCAACAGTTCCATGTCCTTTCCATGTTGAGGGCTCCAGAGCTCTCAACACAGAGTAGAAGACACACTGGTGGTATCATAGTGTCATCCACAGTTTTAAGGCTGTGCTTTGTGAGGCAGCGATGGTTGTGAATCTACTACAGTTCCTAACTCCACAACCTGATGATAGCACCCAAATACCCTTTTTCTTATGACTCGCTATGGCATGGAGAAGCATATATGCTCTGGTTTTGCAGACAGGGAAGACCCCTGAAGCACTGAGTGGCTAACAGAAGTGAATGCACAAAAGTCAGTAAAATTCATCAAATCAGGACACCGTGTTTCTTTAACATCAGAACTTAGATTCCCAAACCTCCCACTCATCCTCAGCCAGCCCACGGCAACCATAACCCTTTCTGCTAGTCTGGTCATATTCAAAACTGCCCAAATCCTAATCATACTCAACAGCTAACGAGCTACCTCATGCCTCAACAAGAAATGTGTCTGGATCTTGCTTGATCATCTTCCAAGGTCTGCTCTGGGTCATGTACAACTAAAAGATAGAGGAAGAACCTTCAAGGTATTCCTACTTGACATGCTCATTCTTGCAGATCCCTTTCCCAGGTACCCATTCTGTCAAAAAGTACCTGATCCACTGCAGCAGGGGTACATAGACTGGATATAGTGGGAAATTAACCCAGCCAAAGACTCAGAGCATCATCACTGTCTTTCCCTGCCTCAGCGGGAGCTGTGGTTGCTCTGATCACTCCAGAACAACCTTCCTGTCAATCTCCTCTTCAATTTTTCAAGTGCAAAGAAAGATCTTAAAAAAACACAGACAGAGCTGTGTGGGCAAATGGTTTAGAATTTTGACTGGAAAACAACACAGGAAAATGCATTTCTGGAAAATTACACTCCCCTTAAAATTTTTTGGGCACAATTGGAAAAAAACCACTAGTATTAAAAAAAATCCAGGCCAGTGAGAAGTATTAGGAAGCAGTAGCATGTAACTCACTGGTTTCAGTGCTGTCAGTGCTGTTACTCTTCAAATGTTATTTTCAGAAAACAAACAAACAAAAAGATTCACTTTTCGAAATGCAGGGAACTCTTTTCATTGCAGATGCTACTGTTTTGGGCAAAGGCTGACGATCAGATACATGTGTATTAAACAACTTAGGGGTTATTAAAATAAAACTACCACCCTGGTGGACTGGGAAAAGACAAAACAAAACAAACCGAAACACAACAAAACAAAAAAAAAGGGGAAACTTGTTGCAGATTATTCTTACCTGCATGTATAAGTGCATGGTTGTGGGTAATGTTGATGTGATGTAAAATAGCACTAACAAAAGACCAAATTCAAACCTTGAATCAGTTAGGATGTTAACAAAAGAACTGAGATTCACATTTTTACACAATGACTTGGTTCTTGAGAAAATACAGTCATTTCATTAGTTTGATATTATTCTGAGTATTTTAAGGGTTTTCTAGCTTTCTCGTTTGTTTTCTCTCTTCGTCTCCTCATTTATAAACTGGCAAAAAGCATGTAAAAAATTCAAGTCAACCACTAGACTCAGAATGAATGGCTAGCCTTGGAGCATTTCTCATCAATGCTAGAAATTCAGTTTAGGATAGTGAATCTGACAAGTCACTCTGTGATGACGGATGAAGACTTTGAAAACAAGGAGAAAAAGAGTAATTTACGAAGCTTTTTTTTTTTTTTTTTTTTAATTTTTGATGTAAACAAGAGAGGTCATGTCTTCCTAGCCTATATGGGCATTCATTCCAGTTATGATCTCAGCTGTGAAAAGGTTACGGGGAAGCATATATGGGCAAGAATGCACACTCTGTTGCCAGGGGAATGGGAATAGTTGAGTTTATATTCGATCTCTTGTTGCCCATCGTACTTCATACTTTTCATCTGTGTCATACCACATCACACCAACATGACAGAGTAAGCTGTCTGAGCACCTTGACCCAGCTACTGCTATCCCTCTATGCTCCCTCAGCCAAATCGCCGACAGAGACTTTCCAGAGGTACCATAAGCAGGAATCTTTTCAGACAATTCTTTGTGAGGCTATTTATAGAGCAAATTGTTACAAAAATAGCTCTGGAGCTGACATGTATTTTTCTTCTCTAGGGTAGAAGACGACCTATCCTCCCTGCAGTGCTCTCTGTGGGATGATGCTTCCTGAACTGCTTCCATCTAGTGCAATTCCTGGACTCTAATCCAAGTTTTACTGTAATGAACACAGAAATGCATATTTTACCCTCAACAAGCATCTTTGGGGCTGTTCCAGCAATGGGTCTCTGCATTTGAAATAGGAAGGACAGGCATCTGCTGCTATGTGACTGAAACAGTGGATAGCTAATCTCTCTTAATAGAGACAATTAGAAGGACAGGACTTTATACGGATGTTTGTGACATTAGTCTGTGACATTTCTACTTACAAATTTAAAGATTTACCAACCTCTTCTTGTATTCACAGGCTCTCCACTTCTGAGTGGGTGTGAAATGGCTACGAAAGAAGGACTTAGATGTGAAAAAAATTTACCTCAAGAAACAGCTCTAGATAATTTTCCCATTCAGGAAAGACATGCTGGGAGAGAGCACATCCTACTTCGCTGACCATGCTTGCATGGCCCTCACTGAGTGGTACTTTCTGAAGCAAAATGCAGCATGCTATGCAGTCTTGCATGTGCTAGATTTCATGGACGATAAGCAAACCCCTCTTCCCAATATTTATAACAGGCATCTGAAAAGCAGTAAAACATTTGATAGCATAGCATTTTCAGTGGAAGGTGTACTAACTCCAGAACTCCCTTTCTTCTGATGAATGGAGGACCACATACAGCAGTTTGAGATCATATTGCTTTGCTCAGATCTTAGTTGTCGCTAATAAATCAAGGAGACTCTTGAAAGCTTTGAGATAATAAATTAAATCAATCTGAACTATGTCTTGATTCTGTTTTTTCACTTTCTTAGATACGGAGAATCATAAAAGTGTTGGTTGCATGGGACTTCGGAAGGTCATCCAGCCTCCCACTTGAAATGGGACAGTTGCCAACGGCAGATCAGGTCAATGATGTATCTGTGTAGCTGAGTCTTGAAAATCTCCAAGGACAAAGATTCCTCAGCCTCTCTGGGTCACTTCTAACCTGGAGTTACCTCCTCTGAAGAAATGTTTCTAATGTCCAATATGAAGACTCTGATCCACACAATCTGTGGCCACTGTCCTCTGTTAAATAGCCTGGAAGAGTGTGGCTCTGCTGCCCTTGTAACAGATCTTCACACAGTTGTTGGCTGTTATTCGAACATCCCTTTGCCTTCTCTTCCTCAAATCAACCAATCTCAGGTCCCTCATCTTCTCTCCATGTTTGATGCCCTCTGATTCTTCTGGTGTCCTTCCACGGGAGCTCTACAGCTTCTCCACAGCACTCTTGAACTTGATAGGCAAACCCAGACTCAATATTCTGCAGTCAACCTGCTAGCTACAGCCCCCCTAATGTAGCTCAGTATGAAATTAGTCTTAGATACCATGAGTCCTTTGTTGGTTCACCTTTGATTTGGCCTTCACTGCAACACTCAAGTTCCCTTCTGCAGGAAAAAATAATAGGATTTGTCGCTTTGCAGGGAACACGGGCAAAATGTTACAAAATGAAATAATCCAGTGATATCTTTCACAGAATTGTCAGAGTTGGAAGAGACCTCTAGAGATCATCTTGTTCAACTCCCCTGCTAAAGCAGGATTGCCCAGAGCACATCACTCAGGACTGCATCCAGGCAGGTCTTGAAGATCTCCAGACCCTCCCTGGGCAG
>VXBJ01003701.1:111836-121897 GCA_013400055.1 Nycticryphes semicollaris
TCCTCATCAGGGAGATGCTCCAATCCCTCCATCATCTTTGCTGCCCTGTGCTGGACTCTCTCCAGTAGTTCCCTGTCTTTCTTGAACTGGAGAGCCCAGAATTGGACGCGGTATTTAAGTTGTGGCCTCACCAGTGCCAAGTAGAGGGGGAGAATGACCTCCCTAGACCTACTGGCCACCCTCTTCCCTACACAGCCCAGGATTCCATTGATCCCTTTGGAGACAAGGGCACATTGCTGGCTCATGGAGAGTTTACCGTCTACCAGGACCCCCAGATCCTTCTCCTCAGAAGTGCTTTCCAGCAGGTCTGCCCCTAACCTATACTGTTGACTGATATTCTTCCTCCCCAGGTGCAAGACCCCACACTTGCCATTGTTGAACCTCATGAGATTCCTCTCTGCCCAGCTCTCCAGCCTGTCCAGGTCATGCTGGGCCGTGGCACAGCCCTCAGAAGTGCCAGCCAGCCCTTGTAGTTTGGTATCATCAGCAAACTTGCTGAGGATACACTCTGTCCCCTCATCCAGGTCTTTGATCAGTATATTGAACAAGACTGGGCTGAATATTGACCCTTAGGGGACACCAGTGGTTACAGGCCTCCAACTTGACCCTGCTCCATTAATTACAAGTCTGAGTCCTGTCACACAGCCAGCTTTCAATCTATTTCTTTGTCCCCTCATCTAGCCCACACATCCTCACTTTCCTAATGAGGATGTTATGGGAGACAGTGTGAAAGCCTTGCTGAAGTCAAGTTAGACGACATCTGCTGCTCCTCCCTCATCCAGCCACCTAGTTATAACATCATATAAGGTTATCAGATTGGTGAAGCATGATTAACCTCTGGGAAATCCATGCTGACCACTTCCAATAAGTAAGAGTTAACTCATAAGAGTTATTTAGCTCACTCTCACTTCATCTCAGCATTTTCCCCTCCAACTGTAACGTGCATGACAACTCATTTTTTCTGTGTTTTTTCATCCAGCAGCAATGGTGTTGCTAAACATGATCTACATGAGATCTACGTGAATAGAACTTGCTGTGTTCCAACTTCTGGTGTACTGTGTGAACAACCAAAGCTCTACTTGCTGCAGCACTTGGAGGGACCCTACATCAGCTGGACCTGCCACCAGCATTGCTGATCTCTGTGTGAGAGCAGACACATCTCAGGACTTCTGGGTGGCCAGGGTAGATCCATGAGTGGCATTAAGTCCTGGAGACCTTTTCTTCTCATGTCAGTATTGGAAATCGTAGGAAGAAGGACCTACTCTCTCCTATGCAATAATTTCAGAGTATCCAGCAGGATGCCATGTTTACTTCGAGCCTGAAATGAATGTTAAATGCAGAGTATACCTATTCTTAATATTTCTTCATACCTCTCTTTCTGTTCCTCCTCACAACAACAAACTTATTTAAACATAGAAAATGGGGTTCGTTATACTGTGTAATACCTTTTTTTTTTTTTTTAAGAATTCTAGCAGAAAGGCTTTCTATATTTATGGTTCTATCAAAAAATCAGGCTAAAAATAGAAATGGTTTCCTCTCATCAAGAAATGAATCTGCCAAATGTTATTGCTATAGGAAATCTAAGTCACATTGGATTACCACCTGGCACTATCAAAGCTAAAACTACTGTCAACTTTAAAGCAAGAAAAAATGATCAAATTATCATGGCTTTATGAAATATGTTTAGAACCACACTATCTCCTTTCAATTCTTTCATAACACAGGGAAAAGGAAGTATCTTTTCAATGGAGGAATTATTTGTAGCTCAAAAGGCTCTGAAAATTAAGAAAATTAGAAAAATTCAGATTCACAACTCAAAGATCAAGGAGTGCAGATAACAGGGAGACAAAGTGGATGGAGTTAGTGTATTGATACAATTATGCAAAACGTTAATGTAATTTTGGGGTATGCTTGGGCTCTGGTTTCACCATCAGATGAAATTCTGCAAGATGATCAAACTAGTTTGGAAAATTCTAAGATTCATTAAATATGAAATGTGTTTACAACTCTTCCCCTTTAAAAGGCCCCTGTAGATCATACATCTTTTAGTTAAATTTGATCCTTTTATCCATAATTTACATAAATATTGTTCAACAACATAGATATCCAGCCTGCTGGGAAATCTGTATGAGCCAGAGATTTTCGTGTATAAATTAGAAATAACACACCCTATATATTTATACTATATATATGTATACATGTATATATAGCATGCATTATTTTATTTAGTATATAAAATAAGCCACCGGTTTTGGAAGTAATTCCTCAGAATCAGTCATAAGATTTTAAGCACCTACCAAACAGTATCCATGTGGCCTTCTGTTATTCCTCCAGTTTCGCCAGGATGTCTGCATTTGGCTAAAGCTGGGGAGCAGTGTCTGCATTTTCTAAATGCTCAACATGCCCTTTAGTTTATTTGGACCCTGTCTACTCGGCAGATGGAGAGGCTGCCTCAACTATTTGGAGAATTTAAGACAGGGACACTGGCGTGGGTGTCTCCATGAGGTCTGGGAACTGATGCAGCTTGAAAGGGTGGCCCAAATTGTTTTAGGATTTGTAGATACCAACTTATCACCGTCTCACAGACTATACCTATGGCTGAAATTTACAGCACTCTGTCAATTAGGAGCAAGCACAGGTAAAATCAAGCATCATCCTGGCCAGCTAACCATGGATGTGTCTTCTGGGACTGCATCACAGCAGCTTGGTGGAAAGCACCAGCATTTCTGCAGGAAGAGTATGTTACTTAGAACAACAATGTTAAATGCAAAGCATCCTATCCATTGGCCGTTATCGGCATTCCAGCTAGACCATCATAAAGGTGAAGTAACCTCTGATCTCTGATGCAACACCTGGAGCTGATCCATGAAGAGTTATGCCAAGTGAAGACAATATTGCAAAGCACGTGTTGGGTATTACAGTGCTGTGGTTCAAATTCAAAAGCTGTTTGCGTAATTTTGCATCTCTACCTGTTTCTAATCAGTTGACATATGTTGCATGGTGTATCCTGACTGGGAAAAAGTAAGGAGGTTAGAAGGAAAGGATGTCTGGAAATTATTAATGCATTCCAGCTAGCTCCCTAGAAATAAATAAGTATATTCTTTCACTGATGATGGTGAGGTTGTTTTTTTTCTCTGCTAGAAACCCCACCTTTCCCAGAAGAAAAGAGTCCATAACACTGGTCTAATGTCAAGTAACAATATTTCCCAACATTTTTTTTTTCTCTTTTATAGGTTGATAAGGGTAATAAGATTGTGTTGTCTTTGCTGACAAAAGAATCAACAATACGATTTACAGCATTTTTAGGGCAGAGCAAAGCGTCAATAGCCTTATATTTTTTATAATGATCTTATTTGCTGTAATCTTGGCAGCCTTGATGCAGATTAGTTTCATCACTGACAACATCAGTGGAGCCAAAACATTTACTGTTGGTGGCTTGAGTTTAAGTGGAATGTGTGGGGTCACAGTATATCTATTTCTAATTTTAGTATTGTTTTGGGACCAATGCTGTGTATAAGCCTAATTTTTCTATGCATTTGTAGTAATTTTATGTGAGAAAACATACACTCACACCAAAAAAATAAATGGTTTTAAACAAGCCCGTGCCTCCTACAATGTTCATTTTCACCAGTCATTCTGATGGAGTGCTCCTGCTATTCACAACAAAACTCCTGTTGATGCTGCTAAGAACAAGAGAGACGCTGTTTGGCTTTATGTGGGTGATGAAGGGGCAGGGGATGATGCTGTGCAGGTAATAATCTTACTCCTTTGCAGATTGGTGATTCCTTTCTCCATTAAAATAAAAGTGCAACCTACTGGAGAGAATGGCAAGCATGAAAATTACCCTGTTGCTTCATAAAGTCCTGAAATGTCCTTAATGAGAGAAAGGAGAAAAAGGAGAGCAGCCACTCCTTTGATAATGGGTAAATCTGACCTGCTGTTTCCAGCAAGGTGCGTGTTGCTGGAAAGCCTTGAGAGATTTCAGCCTAATGCCTTGCTTTTACGTGCTGACCTTTTTTTTTTTCCCTTTGCGTGGTTGTTCTGATGAAATCCATGTGACTAGTTTTCCACAAGCTCTTAAATAAGGAGGCATAATACTTTAAGCTTCCCGAAGAGCAAAAACCGCTGGCATCCAAGGAGTCCTTGACAGAGAGCACAAAATTCCCGGAGGCCCACTCATCCCAAAGGATGCTCAAGTCGTTCACAGACCATAGCAAACCAAAAGGTGAGCCCGGGCCACTAACTAATCAGAGTTTTCATTAAATTTGTTCACTACAGGCAGCTCTTAACAGCACTTCTATAAATGAAACGGGCTCTAAAGACTGAACACTGTGAACTAAGGCTCTCAGAGTTTGTCCCCAATTCTGTTGTTGGTCTAAAGCTATGTGGACTTACAAAGGCCCCTTGAGAGCATTTTAAAAGCTTTGGTGCAATTTGTTTGACAGAAACTACAATCTCTGTTATTATCATAATTTTCTGAGATGATGACTTCCTACTTCTCTTCTTTACTTTTTCTCTAAAACCTGAACTGTTTATTTAGGTGCCTATGTAACAGCACGTTTTAATGTCTGGTTTTATTTTCCTACATGATGAGCTGGTGAGGCAGTAGTAGGTCCAGGAAAACAACACTGCAGGAAATTTTTCGATTTACAATATGAAGTGGAGACCTTCTTACCTCATTGGAGCAAGATAAGGTTGTCATAGCAGTTGTCCTTCCTGGTTATAGTTTCAAAGTTTTCTCCTGTCAGTCTGGACAGTAATTGCAACCTTATCATTGAGATACCACTGAGGAAAATCCTTCTAAATATTAAAGCATAAAAAAGGGTAAGGTGGGTAAGTTTCCTTTCTAGCACAAAACCAGAAAACAGTCTTTCAAGACCGTTTTACCTCCCTGGTATGAGTTAAAAATTAAAATGATTTCACATCAGTAAAAAGCAGTCCTGGAAAGGGCAAAAGGTGGCATTTCTGATTCCTGCCTGTGCTCCCTCATTTACATAAGGGGAAAAGAGCATTTTCTAAGCACGCCCATGACACTTTAGGGATTCAGTTTAGTTTAGTTTTTACTGCCTGGAGAGTCAAGGAGAAGCTCACAGGGTGCAGAACAAACAGGGCTGTGAGTTAATGTACGTCCCTACAACTCTATCGCCGATGTAATTTTTAAATTACATCACTTGAGCCCTGTTTATATCCTTATTCTTTACCGAGTGAACCCCGGTGGATCCGAGGCAGCCTGTCTTTTACTGCCTGACGTACCCCGCTGGAATGCGACTCTCACATTTTAGCCCTGTATTTTTTTTTATTTTTTTTTTTTTTCTAAATTTTGTTTTTAGCACCAGGCTGAACACGACCAAATCCCCTCCAGCTCCCAAGTGCTCCTGGCTGTGTTTTCCTGACGGAGCCACAGCCTGATGCACATTCTCAGACTTTGCTGATGAGTCACCCAGCACAGGAGGACGCGAGGACGGAGCCTGCCCACTGGCCCGCGCAGCTGACAACCAATACTGGTTGCTATTTAGGTCCACAGTAGAAATGCCAGCGTATTTGCAACATTTTTAAGGATGGTTCAGGAAGCTAGAATTCAAAAGAAAAAAAATATATATATAGATATATATTCTCCTTCCCTGGGTCTGGTACTGGATTTGCAGTGTTTACAAACAGCTGTTGCAACAGCCCCGAGGAGCCCCGGAGAAATATGTGACACATCTGAGAATCTGAGAGTCAAACCCAGCACTTGTCCCCCTGCATCCCTTCTAAGGCCTGGAGTAACGGGAGACGTGGTCCTCCTGGTATTTGTCACCTTGGCAGCTGTGTGGCATGGCGGTGGCCGTGGCTGCGCGGTTACCCATTCTGCCGCTCGCTGCGGCGAGCAGAGATCCAGCTCGCAAAGAGATGGGAACTCAGCCTCTGTGGCAGCCAGCAAGGAGCAGGGAGCAAAGCCCACTGCAAAAGTAATGGTATAAATAAAGGAATAGCTAAAGGGATTCAGCTGGGCTCCATGCGGCAACTTGGGTGTTAAAGGCAACAACACAGGGCTTGAAAACAAGGGTTTCAGCAGCCCTGTTTCTTGCTTCTGTGAGGTTCTTGGGGAAACAGCAGCTCTGCAACAACTCATACCCTGCTCCTCCACCCGCTTTTCTTTGCTCTCTGAGACCCTGCAAGGAGAACCAGCGTTTGCAGTCCCTCCTGGGGCTGATGGGGCTGACGGCGAATGCAAACACCTGAGGTTCCTTCCCCAGGGAGGTACGGTCCAGGAGCAGTCATAGGAGCAGCCCCATTTTGCTTTGAGGAAACATGCTACATGGGTGATGCAGAGTGCACACAAAACTACAGGGGGGCTGTTTCACTAAGAAAACACTTCAAAACACCCCAGCTGGTTCAAGTAAGGGATGAGTTTCAACGCGCAGAGCATGTTAGGGGGAGAAGTGGCTGCGGCCAGAGAAATGCCAGACCTTTCTCAGCTGTTCCCAGCAGCAGCCACTGCGTCAAACCTTCTGGTTTAACTGGGTTATAAACTGTTGCTCCTACTGCACTCCACATTAATCGATGGCAATGTCCCCTGCAGGTAGAGGAATTTTAATTTTCTTTTATATTGTGGACAGGGCTCTTTAGATACCATCTTGAGGTTACATTCTTTATATAACACCATTGGCTTATGTTTGTGCTGCCAATGAAACCCTATAGCTTTTAAAACGCATAGAAAAAAAAGATGCCTGGCATTTTTTACATAAGTAAGGTCTAGAGCAAATAGATGTCAGGACTCAGGGATATTTTCACTTTTATCCCGTTAAACTTTACAAGTTTTAGCTGTGCCTCTGAATTCTTCAGAGAAGCTTCGAAATTCACAAGTTCATACAATTCACAGAGCATCTGTTGTGAAAAATAAAGAGATTGTGACTTCCAATTTAAATAACTAAGATTTCCATTATTAAAAATAAAATCCTTGTTATTTAAAATAAAGCCCAGAATAGGCAGCATGGGAGCTGCATAAAAAAATCTAACTTAGAAATTTTAGGATAAGCAGGGAATTGATGTGAATTGGAGGACTCTATATAGTCCATTGGAATTATCTCTATGTACACATGAAATATGCTGTTAGAAATTAGGTATTTAGCTACTATTGAAGCCTGTAGGAGTTACACACCATGTCCTGGATCCCTAAAGTACCATAATGCCAATTAAAGTACACTGTAAATTAGGTAAATTCCTATAAAAGCAAAACAACTACATCTTTTTTTTTTTTTTTCTTTCCAGAGCTGTGCCTCAACAACCAGTTGGGATTCTGAAGATGTTCTAATTGTAAAGTGTTTAACTGGGTATCAAAAGAAACTCTTCAATAGATGGAGAGCACAAGGAGAGAGAAGAACAAAACACAGGAGGTTGTGGGGGGACAGAGGACCCGTTCTTGGCAGAGGAAACTTTTGAAGAGGAGACAGAGAAGCCCAAAGAGGTGGGTGACAGTTGGTGACATGTGGATGTTCCAATTGCCTTTGAGGTTTTGTTCAATCCCTTGTGCGTTGAAAATGAAGCATAAAGTCACGTGCTCCAAATTCAGTATGAATTTTGCATAGCCCCAGTTCAATTATCTAAGTTACCCAAAGCCTGCTTTCGTTAACGGCTTCTTGTTGAGCGTCTTTCATGCTGAGGTCTCAAAGCTTTATAAATGATGCTCCATGAGACTGATTTCTGTCATGATTTCAGACGAGTTTACCAAAACCAGATTAACAGATGGCCCTTCCTCCCCCCAAAAAGAAAGGGGAGGAAGAGGATAAGGATAAATTTACGAGTTTAGAATGAACTAAACTACTTTACTGAAGTATTAATACTAAAATTAAAGTAAGAAGAAAATAGTGAAATAGATACAATATATACATATCAAGCTCCCAGACTGACAATCACAAGACCAGCAGGCATTGGGAAAAGTCTCAAACTGGAATAGGTGACTGACAGGAGCTGGATTCCAGCTCTGGAGTCAGGAATGCTCAGATCGGGGCAGACGAACAGACAGGGTCCTCCTCGGACATCAACCATTGGAGGAAGAGAGTTGACCCTTTGATCCCTCAGCTTTTATACAGAGCATGATGGGGATGGGATGGAATACCCCTACTGGTCAGTGTTGGGTCACCTGTCCTGTCCCCTCCTCCCTGCTGGTGTGACCCCTGGACGCTTTTCCGCTTCCCTCCAATGGGGCAAGTAACACCATTCCCTGCCCTTGGTTGTTCCAGCAATAAGGATAAGCCAGGACCTCTCTGCACCATCCCTTGGTGTGATCAGGTCTGATCACCCTGAGAGTGAGCAGTATCTGAACAATCTGCTGTTAATTTCAGAGTTTAGTGAGTTAGAAAAGGCACAGCTAAAAACATAAAGTTGTAGAACAGAAGGTTGGTTTGTTTTACCTTAAACCAGGATAGCTTCCCTTAACAGGTGGCAAATGGGGACATAAAGTGATATATTTTTGATCTTGACTCCCTCCAGATCACCCAGAGGGAAATGGCACAGAAGGGATGTTGTCCTTCTACTGCCTCAGAGTTACAAAATGCCATACCAACACGGACGTTCTCTCAACAACACATGACAGGTAAAGTGTATTCTCATTTACGTATGCAGAAATAAACCTAAACCCAAAATGACAGTCTTATTAAAGGTCACACATCCCCGGGCAAACTAAGAAGCAGGAGGTCCCCGCTATTGTACTATTCTTTGCAATCCAGGCCTTTTTTCCAGATTTCAGGTATGGAGAATTAGGCTTTTATAAGGGCTTCACCTACGGTATTTTTTATTCTTTCTTAAATATGCCCATATCACCAGCTGCTTTAGCCATGTTAAGGGAACACATTGGCACAAAATGAGGTGACTGTATGCTCAGGAGTGTCATCTTAGACAGGCAGGGACCGTGGGTTTAACAACACAAGGGAAGTTTTTAGAAAGGTGTTTTAAAGGTATAGGTGGACTGAGGAAAACACCACCCTAAAAGGATGGGGGACACAGTGATTGTGGTCAGATTAAATGTGGCTCTGCCTGCAGCCCACATTTTTTAGCAAAATGTCTTGAATTGTGCAGAAAAAAACCTCTTACCTTTTGAAGAAACAATATCTAAATAAAGGTGGCAGGCTTCATTTTGGTTTTATTTTTTTTTTGCACTTTTGCACTCTGTACAAAATATTCCTTTTGTCTACAATGTGAGCAGCAAATTTGGTGAAGATTTTTTTTTTTACTCAAGGTTTCAGGGACATCTCTGCATCTCTTCCCTGCCTCTACCAAAGCTTCCTATAGTCAACCTCTGGCACTCTTTGCTTTTGCAGACTTTGTTGTAAGGTTAGGTCTCATGTCTCACTCAGGCCAGGTGCCCACAGCAGAGCTGTGCCCATTTCAGTTTAGTTTTTTTTATTTTTTTTTTTTTTTTCAAGTTAGAGGGAGATAAACATTAGCTTCTCAGGGTTTGGGTTTCTTTTCTTCATTATTGCTTCCTAAGTTGTCATGGTTATCATTTGACACCCTTTCCAAATTCTTTTTCTACTTAACAACTCTTGTACTCTCTTTTTTTACCCTGAATAAACAGGCTGCTTGAAACTGGAAAAGGGAGGTGGGAGGGGTGGGGGTTGGGGGCGAACATTTGTGTGCAGCGAGAAACGTTCACGAGGGGCTGAAAGGCATTTTTGACCCACAAAAAAAAAAAAAAAAAAAAACCACCCCAAANCCCACAGAGTAATAGACTGCATGCCGTGACCAAAATGTCACTATTTTTAAGGTGTCTGACTTATACCTGCCTCACATAATGGTCACTCTGAAAAGGATTCTGGCAGCCAGCTGACCACTAAGTATGAAGCTGATTTTTTTTTGTTGTTGTTGTATTATTTTTATTTGTTTTACATTGTGGTTAGGCTTTCAAACTTTTTCAGAGGTGGAGGGATTAAAAAAAAAATAAAATAATAAAAAGACAGAGTGAGGGAGAGAAAAAGAAATAACCCAAAGAGGTGCAGAGAGATAGAAAGCCAGAAGGACAATTTACACGTACAGGCAACCCACAGGGGCACACCAGAGCATTCAAAAATAGGATGGTGGAG
>VXBJ01003701.1:121903-133483 GCA_013400055.1 Nycticryphes semicollaris
CTCAACACCATATTTGCTTGTATAGCCTGCTACCTGATAAAAAGGACTGCCAGCTGCAATGAATGGGGCGTTTTCTCTCTCTCTCTGTTAATTTTATGGTACGTGGAGTATGTATCATCTCACTCTCGTGGGACTCTGCCAAGGGCTTTAAGCCGGGAGCTTCTCTGGGTTGCCAGTGGTTGGAAGGTGGTCTACGTGAAATTCAGCCGGCAGAATGTGCTCAGAGGACAGATGCTTGGGAAAGGACTTCTTCTTAGGCAGAGGAGAAGAGGTTCTTCTCCCTCTACAGTCGCACGCTTGTCCTTCCAGCACGTGGCTTATGCCACATCCAACTAGCAGTGAGTTAGGGTAAACTATATGAAGACCTGGTCTCCCTCTCAGACCTTGCTGTAAATCATCAATAAAGATGCCCTGAGATTTCAATACCCCTCCAAATGTAAATTAAAGAAGATTTTCAGTCTCATAAAAGCTCAAATTTCACAAGCTTCCATCAAACTTGTCAGGACTCTCTGTTTTCTCCCCATTGCTTTCATGCTGTCTGGTGCAACAAACCACAGTGTCAGGGCCTGTGTTGTATGTAACAACTGAAAAACCCACACAAATGGAACACACAAAACACACAAAATCCAGGCAATGATGTGTAGCATGTCTGAGATTAGATTCAGGTGGTTTTCTGCTGCTTTTCTGTCGTGTTTTGCATATAGTTAACATGAGGAAGCTTTGAACCCAATTTTCAAAGTATTTGGTTTTTTTCCTCCCCTCCTTTTCTTTTTTTTTCTTTCCCACAGCCATGTAATGGTAAAAAAGAGCCATAATTCACCAGAGAAGGCTTCTAAAAGCACCTTACATTTTGGTAATATTAGCCAAAGCAGCTGTTATCATATTCTTAGTACAGCAGTAGTGATCTGTTGTCATTAAAAAAAAATAAAATGTTAGGGAGTCTTTACAAACCTGCATTCACAGTGTATTTTTGTACTATAATTTTATCTAGCTTTGATGGCATACTCAAAATGCATTATGGTTGTTTTTTATTTTTCCCTTTGTCTTGGCTTTGAAGAACAAAGTCATTTTCCAAGTTATTTTAGAGGCCTGAGAAGGGAAGAGGTGAAGCACAGCTTTGCAGGCTTTCCCATTAGGTAGGCAGAGCACAATGTGGGTCCACACAGCTTGCTTTGCCTTGGTGGACCCTTTTGCTAGCAGTGAGAAGCTCTTGCCAGACCTTCTCCACTATAAAATGCCCAGCTAAATTTTTTGCTAGTTTTCCTTGGTGAGACCCGTAGGTTTAGTGCCTGCCTTTTCCATTTTAGAGGCATCAGATGGGGTGTTCTCCTCCTGTAAAACCCATGTCAGATATCTGGGCAGCAGATAAGCTGAGCAGGCAAACTGGGACCTGACTCATGTTGTGATTTTGCAAGAAAGGTTCACGGGGGAGGGGTTCCTCTTGATTTACAGTTGCATAAGGGAAAGAGAGTTCAGGCTGGGGACCTCGGTGTACCTTGGCATGACCCCAAAGAACAAAGATGAAGTGGCTTCTACTGGGGTGGCCTTTGGTCTGGCTGCAGCCTGTGAGGTATGCACTTTCCAGGCATGACTGAGAGAATGATCAGGCTTTCTGTAAAGGCTTTTGGGTGTCTCTGACCATGGAGAACATCTGCAACCGAGCCACCTCCTGCCTGGGAGCAGCCTATGTAGAGCAGTAGCTGGTGGTCCACCTTCTTCCATCCAGCAGTGCAAAGCTGCAGCAGCTCAAGGGAACTGGCTTTAGAGCTGCTTTGTACGTGGAGGCAGACGGTGGTTAAAGAACCACTTTTGCTTCCTTTGTTCACTTGTTCAACCTGCTTAGGTCAGCAGGAGGACTGTTTCGGTGAGCGTAACGTAGGGCAGCCTCGCAGTGGAGGCAGTGACTCCAGCACTGACCTTCCTTTCCTGACTCCTTTGTGCAACACAGCTCAACTGTGTCTCACGAATGGTTGGAGCTTTTTTTTTTTTTTNGCAGAGTGAATGACATTTATGTGAAGCGATATTATTTCTCATATTTTTCCCTAAACTTGAAAATTCTGGCATTGATTCCTTGCTCACTTCCCACTGCACTAAACTGGTACTTCTCAGATACTGACAGCCATGCACATAAGGTGAATAAAGATTGAGACAATTGTCAATCTATCCAGTAGAAGTGCTGGTGCTTCAAAGTTTTTCGTGCAGACTCTATTCTGATGCTGGTAGGAATTGCTATTACACTCAATTAAACATTTTCCTGACTGGCTGTTTTCTCTTTGATTACTTTCTATTTTGAGGGGGGGAAATAAAGTAAAAATAATTATAAAGTATATTTTAAAATGAACACAAGCAGCTCTATTTGCATGTGAAAAATTATATGCTCAGGGGAGAAATAGGCTGAGGTTTGCATTGACAATCTATTTTGGCACAGACCATGCAAAATCACATGGAAGAAGTTTGTAAAGGAAAATTTTGTAGATGCACCAAACTCAAGAAATTGAGTTAAATATCCACAGGAGAGATGCTTAAAAAGCTCCTTGAGGACACAGGATAACCAGAGCCCTTGCAGGACACTGTGACTCCACAGCTGGAGGAATAGGAGTGGCATGAGGACATCGGTGAGGCCAGTGACACCAGCCTTGTGAAATCCTGACTTTGGTCAACAATTCTAAAGTCGTGGGGTCTTGTTCAGCAATCTGGAACAGCTACAGCACCTCTAAAAAGCCTGCAACATGCTATGCAGATGGATCTGCATGAAGTTAATGCTGAATTGAATTAATTTGCATAGCATTAGTTCTCACAGACTAGTAAGTGTTTTTCCATTCCTTTGTACATTGTAATTCCAGCCAGACACTTTTTTTTTTACTTTTTTTTTTTTTTTCAGCTGCAACTTCCTTTCAGCAGAACCATGGCTCCATGTCTGACCATCGCTCTCTCTAATGAACATCAGTTTTCTTTGTTTCTATTGAGTCAGCACTCAGGATCAGACCCCTTGACAAAATCTGGACTTCTGTGTTGTTTCTACTTCCCTTATCGCGTATGCCATGCTGTGATTGCATTACCCTTAAGAAATGTCCCCCCTTCAGCTTCAGGCTGATGTCCTTTTCACAGGACGCAGCCAGAGCGTGGATCTGCTCCAGGGGAGACAGAAGGAAAGGGGAAGAAATGAGAAAAGAACAAGTGAAACTTTCTGCACAGCCAAGCAGTGAGTTACTTCCCCTCGTGCAAAACGCAGGAGAAGGCCCATAGCTGGCTATGCTACCCAGCTGAAAATTAAAGGGAAAGACATGAGAGACCCATGTCTCTGGTCAGGGTGCTCCTCACACAAAAGATGGGCACGGGATGGGCAAAGAGGCCCTCCCAAAGAGAATAAGCCACTGCTGGGTGGAAGCATCAGGCTGACAGGGCTCAAGGCAGAGCTGCATCAAGGAGGTGAAGGTGTCAGAGATGAAAGATACCAGGGAGCAAGCCACCTCCTGAAGAGCAGAGGGAAAGGAAGAAAGTGGTTCTAAAGTCATGGAGGCACGGAGGAAAGTATTTGAAATACCAAATTGCAGAGGAAGTGATGCTATTTTGGAAGGACCAACAGTTTTAATATTTTCTGTAATCCCTCTGAAAGGCTCTAATGTGCCTGATATGCCACAAATCATTATTTTTCCTGTGTGCAGCCACCAAGCTTGTTAATAGGAAGAAAAGGTGTGGAGTAAATACCCCACAGTATGTTACAGGCTATGGGATGGAGATGACTTAACTGATCAGAAGTACCTTTAGAGGAGCTAAAGGATGCTCATTGCCAAAGCTTGACCAACACATGGGGGGCAGCCTGGATGCATGAGGATCAGCATCTGGGGAGAGAACCAAGCTCCTTCCTTGCTTCCCAGGGAGCCATCATAGCTGCAGTCAGGGCTCTGCCGTTGCAAATGTAGCTGCAAGACGGGTCAGCGAGAAAGCCTGGCTAGCAATGTCTGTCACCAGAGCTGCAGAGAGCATCTGACAGACCTGGTGATGCAGGAGATGATGGCCCATCTCCTCCAGAAAGGCAGCCATTCAAACCACCCCCTCGGGAAAAAAACCTGAATTAGAAAATGTGGGAAGTCGGGGAAAGAAAGTCAAATGACATAAAGAAAGAGAGAAACAGAAGGTTATGCCTAGTGCCAAAGGGAAGAAAAAGACTAAGCCTTAAGCTAAGAAGGGGAGAAAGGCCAGGTCTGCCGTTCACAGGGAAAAGAAAGAAAAAGGTTTGAGCACAAAATCAAAAGGAAGGAAAAGGACAAGCTGAAAGCCAGAGGGGGAGAGAGGGCAAAAATAAAGTCAGAGAGAAGAAAGAGGTAGAGTGTGTTAGCAGAGAGCCTGCTGAATAGGAGGCAGGATAATTCTCTCTAAAGTTAAAAATTTGATCTCCTCGCGTTTTCAACATACCCAAGCATTTCTGTAGTTAAAAATGGGAACTGGGCTAGAACACACAGAACATGTTATAATCTGCTTATCTCAGTACACTTGAAAGGAGAGCAGCCGTTTGTGTCACTTCCATGACATTACTAATACCGTGCCCTTTGTATCCACGGGCAAATCTGTGGCCTGGCTTGGCTCTGGGTTGCAGCACGACACTAGAAGAGGAAAACCTATTAGGGCCACAGAAATGAGAAGAGTTATGTTCCTAGAAACCTGGGTTTTGTTAGATCAGTGGCAATGTGCTTAGAGTAAAATAGTAATGTGTCATAGTGGGAAAAATAAAATATTATACAAGACAACGACAACTCAAATATTTACAGGTGAAATAAGTAATAAAGGCGGAGATGTTGCCAGATATAAAGATAAACAGAGAACTGTCAATTTCAAGTGACTAACATAAAATTACAAGATTAAACATTCTACCTAAGAAGCCTAAATTCATCTGCTACAGAGCTGGGAATACGTGAGGGCTGCACATGCTACTTATGAGGGGTTGCTCTATTTATACCTAAGAAGGGAATACAATAAAGTTCCTAGATGCATGCTTTATCCTGTCAGAATATAGAAGGACACATAGCTCTTCTGGATGTGTCTTTAGAAGGCGACTTTGGAAAAGGTTTGACGAAGGCATGTTAACTATCAGCTTCATTTGCTGCTCTGCCATTGAACACAGTGGACAGACTGCAGTATTAGAGAGCAACGTAGAGCAGGCTTCAAAAGAAATGTGCCTTTATCTTCAAAGTAGCAGATTTATTGATTTTAATAAGTAGAAAATATCTACCCGGACATTAGACAAACACAGACGCAACACAGACTGAGAAAAAGCTGATAATTGTATTAAACTGACTGAGTTTTTGTTACATGTGTTTGGGAAATTTCCAATAACACAGAGTGCCAAAAGGCCTGCTTGTGAGTCTGACAAAAATCCTGCAGAACTAAACAAGACAAATATTATATGATTTTTCTCAGACACAAAAATTTTGCTGCATTGCATAAATATAAGGGCAGGTTTCTGCAACCTTGCTGGGGCGATGTAATACTTGTCTATGTTCAGCTATTGCTGAACTGCCAGCTATTGCTGGAACTGATGTCAGTACAACAGGCAGTGTTCCTGAACATTTGCAGGTCACAGCCCATCTACTGAGCTGGGAAAAACACTGTTAGGCTGTCCTCAGGGAGAAATGGCCTTGGCCGCAAGGTCTTGTTTCCTTCGGGGTTCTAGGTCTGTGCCCAAAAGCAGGCTTGATGGGATTAGCATGTTATAAAGCTCTGTGGGGATGGATAATGAGGATTTCTGCTCACATTTCCAGTAAGTAATAAGAATCTAACAAGGTTTATGGAGCTAGTGCAAGTGGGATTTTAGAAGCTTTTGCTTTAGTGCATGACCAGATGGTGGTGAGAAGAAGAGTGGTCGGGCTTCCGCGGTGGAAATTATGACTGACTGGGTGATGAAATAAAAGCATTTGGAAAAGGAGAGTGGGAAGGCACCGGACTGCGATAGCTCAGAGCCGGAGGAGTAAGTCTAGGGTAGAGGCAGGGAAGTCTGCACTACCACAGAAAACTTCAGGAAGCTGCTACGTGTAGGAGCTCTGCTTCGTTGGTGGTGCAGCTAGAACGTATGTACTGCAGAAGGCACAACTCTGAATTGTGAGAAGTGAGGGAGGCATGAGGACACACGCCTAACAAGGAAACAACAAAACGTCAAGAGGCTCATCATTAAATAAAGTGTCCTTCCTCCAACCTACCAAGTGAGATGAAATTCATATGAAAAAAAGAAAACTGAAAATGCCATTAAGTCAGTACCCTAATATACCTATGTATATCCAAAGGTATTGAATTCACTGTGCATAAAGTGCCTAAACTCTTCTAGTGCCTCACTGATGATCATTCAATATTTTAAATACAGTGCTTTTTATGAAGCTTGCATGAAAACATGTGTAATTAAGCGAAAAGTAAAAAAGCCCCAGAGATACAGAGGGGTCTCTGAGAGCTGGTCCAATGGCTCACTGGATCTACTTCAAACCTCAGGGCTGATGCTGTGCCCACAGAAATTAAAGGTGGTGCACACACTTACTATATATATACACACGCTATTGTACCAGGGTGTCCGAGTCCCTGAGGGCACAGTCTGCACACCAAGGACCCTTGGCTTCTGGGGTGAGCCCTGGGATGTTTGATTCAGGATGTTTCAGAGATGCAGCAGCATGGTGCAAACGGAAGGAGGTTTGCATCCAAGACTTGCAAAGTGAAGGGTGACTCTAATCTTAACTCCTGGCTTTGGGAGAGGGAGGAGGCCAGATGGTGTGATTAAAGGGCAGAGAGTGTCAGGGTCATCCATAATTACCATAATTTTGCATTTCTTGAGCTATTTCAGTTTGTGTTACAGCGTTGACGTTATTTAAAGTAAACTTGTTTGTTTGCTTGTTTGTTTTAGAAGAGAAAGATTAAATTGAAAATTTAAGAAATGTAGACAAATTCCTGCAGTGCTCAGAGGACCTGTAGCTCCAGGCAAACTCCTGAGGAGATGGGGCCAGCAGAGCTGTCGGACTTTGAGCCAAGGCTTCACTTTGACTGTATACTCCCTCTCTTCTGGTTTCTCTCACAGGAGCATGAGTAGTGGATAAGGCCTTCTCTTTCTTCCTTTGTTCTTTTCTTCTTTTCTTCTTTTCTTCCTTCCATTCTTTTTTGAATGAGCTGAGTGAAACACTGCAAACACTTAGTGTCAGCTAGTGATTTTCCAGGGCTTGCTCCTTCTACACGTTCTCTATTTTGCACTTTAAAGCATGCTAAAACATACAGTGACTACCATAAACTTTGACATGAGCTATAAGCACGTGCACCTACAATTTTAGTGTCCCACAATGCTTGTTATGGAAAAAAATAAGGTTTTACAGTTTTGTTTTTTCACGTACTTGTAACTTTTTTCTGTCATGGTCTCTGAGCAGAGCTCAGCATCCTTTGAGCGAGCAACCATGCTTGTCACAGGGGTCCTGTCTTTAGCAGGTGGTGGGGAGTGGGCTGAGCTGCTGCAGACAGTGATCCACTGGTCTTAGTCAGGCCAGGGAGCAGGTCTGTGGGTGGAAAGTGGAAATGGTGGTCTTCTCAGCAGAATAAAGGAAGTCTCACCAGAAGACAATAACCGAAAGGAAGTAGATATGGAAACATCCCATCACCCATGCCAAACTGCAGCAAAACCTCATGCAGCTGAGGGAGGTTTATGGGATCTTTGAAGCATAGCCACCCACAACTGTCATCAGACCAATCTGTGTGTTTTGTTTTGTTTTGTTTTTTTTAACAGAACCTTGGGGATGTTTTTTCCCTCCTTTTTTGATTGACAGACATAAACTCTTCTTTCCATGTATGTGTGTGTATTATATAGACAGAAAGGAGAGGGTCCTTTATCCTGCCCATGTCCTAAATTAAGATGAAGCATATGTTTCACAAAATAATTTTACCCACCCAAAAAGATGGAATGAAAAAGTCCCAGAGGCATCCCACAAGTAAGACTTCCATTGTGATCAAATATTTAAGTGGGACTCCCTTCATGGGTGAACATTTAAGAGAATTTGAATCACAGACCTGAAGTGGCTCATACAGAAGCCATAATCCTGCTCCTGTGAAACTGATAGCCTAATCTCAGCTGGCATCAGCAGAAATACAATCACACTCAAGTGAGATTTCACTTCTACAGTCTAGGACAAATCCTTATTTGTTCTTGTTTCTTTTTTGCTGTTTTTATTTACAAGCTGACCCTTGAACGGTTGAGTATGGTGCTTGGGGGTCGAACTACTCTAGCTGGATGAAATGTTTTTAGCTAAGGATATATGTAGACTGCTTTTACTCTCATTTGAAGAATGCCACTGAAATGCAGTTTTCAAGTAACTATAAACCCACCTTTGATGAATTTGAGTGTGGTAAAGTGAAAGCAAGAATTGTTGACATTTCTTTGAAAAAAATTGTGTTTTATTTAATATGTTTTGCAGCCTCCCCGTATGATTTTTTGTGTATTTACATTCAATGCCGTTTTATTTACATAAGGTACAGCTAAAAATGGCTTCTTAAGTCATTCTCTCTGAAACTGTTCCTGTTCAGTGGAATGAACAAGTGAGTGAATGAATAAAGTGCTTAAATCTAACAGGTATGCACCTTAAGGGCTTGTTAAAAGAGACATGGCCTCAAAAGCACAGTCATAAAGAAGGAACACAGCATGTTTCCATCCATCCAGAGACCAGGAAAGTTGCCATCTGACAGGGATGCCTAACATATGACAGCAACAGCTAACACTAACGCAAGACATTCCCTCCTCCCCATCCTTTCCAAGTCCCTCTGTCTGCCACTGCACGTGCCCAGACACCACCAAGGTCCTCCGTGCAAGCCGTGTTCATTCCAAAGTCTTGTTCTGTTCAACATGCCATACCACGCTGTGGAGTTTAGGCAGTAAGGAGAGGCCACTACGTTCATCTATTAGGAGATGGAAATGCAGAATGTGGGCTATGCTATGAACGGGGGCCAGGATCGTGCCTTGGAGATAGATGTACGTAGAAATGGACAGCATCCTCAGGTTTCATAAGTTGTGTCTGAAATGCTGAAGTCCTTCTGACATGATGCACTGCATCTAACTTGGACTGCAAGGGCTGAAAGATACCACGAAGGAAGGTTTTCCTTCATTTATTTATGGTCATGTCAATGAAAGAACAAAACCACCCATGACTCCCAACAGCTCAGATCACTCCAGTTATCTTAAGAGAGAAGAATATGGGCAGGAATGCAGGAATGCAGCATTGAGTCTGTGTCTCCATTGTCCTTGAACCTCATAATCCAACCCCTTTGAGAGCTATCTTGAGAGTCTGTCCCTCTTCCTCCTTCGCTGCCTGCTCCCTTCTCCTCCCACAACCCACACATATCTGTACCAGGCTCTCCACTGGCAATGGATCCAGTGATGCAAGCAGAAGGAGCAGGTTGATGGGTTGGAGTTGGATGGAGGGGGGTGTGGGGAGTGGAGAAAGGAAAAAAAAAAACCCACCCAAAAACGGAAAAAGAAAGGTCTTCCAATTGCTTACGATTTTCAGTTTGCCAAGCAATAAACAAAACCCCTAGAGCCGCCAGCTCCTTCAAAATTGCCATTTTTATCCGCACTGCTCCACCAAGCAGCTCGGAGCGGTACCCGCAGTACCCTGACACAAAACCACAGGAGGGTGTGGTTCCTGCTTCTGCTGGGCGCAGAACAGGGAAGCTATTTATTTCGGGTGCATCTCTGCTCAGTGAGTCATGTTTCGACTGGAAAATTGGCCACAGCTTTCTCGCAGATCTTTGCTGCCAGCAAAGCTGGCATGTTACCCAATTCCTCCCAGCTCCCTTTCCCCCCTTATCCTACCCTCAGCTCCCCATCCCCATCCCCGGCTTGGGCTGCCTTTATACTGTTAAAGCCCCCGTTTAATAATAGTCATTGTTCCATGTTAACCTTGAGAGTCGAGGAGAAAGGACAGTGAAGGGCGTAGCTGTGTGCTATAATGAGCATTTGGTGCTATAGCAGGTGGGAAAGGCTTTGGGGATCTGGGCAGATTAGAAAGAGAGGGGGCTCTAGCAGATGTTGAAGCAGGATGATGTATTGCTGTTCACTCTGGGATTCAGACAATACCAGCACAAAAGTAGAACAGGGAAACGGGGAAAAAAAAAATTGATCCCTTCTGATACAAACTGGGCTAGAAACCAGACATGCTTGAAAGTGAGCATTTAAAAAAGACAAATATGTTTCCAGGCCCAGCACCTTCTCCTCTCTGTGACTGCCAGATTTCTCTTTTAAAACACCATCTCAGGTTTGATTTATTTTACATTAACTTAAGCCTTGAAGCATTACATGCAACTTCTCCTTCCTTTCCCCTCCTCCCAGGCAGAAACTGGAAATGGCTGCATCGGAACTTCGTCCTCTGCAACACACACCTCGCAGTCAGCCCAGACAGGACAAATACCACAGCTGTAAATGAGGTCTCACCTACACACCAAAGGTCAATGGCACTTAGAACCCCAAATTTCTTCTTCAGCTCGTACTGCAACACTCCCAAAATCTTGTAATGGAGTGACTCCTGGTCTCATTATCCCATATAGAATGGTCAGCCTCAAAAGTGAATGACACACAACTCCCCTTTAGCTCAATACCTATATAAAAAGAAAAAAAAAAAAAAAGTTAAGGGAATTGAAAAACAGATCTTAAATGATGAAACTTTGTCCTGTGGAGGACTCACACCTCAAGAGGCGATGGTGCATCTGTTGTAATAAATAATCTACAGAAGATGAAAGAAAGTCGGGCTTAGCTTTGACCTTGATTTTCTGGAATGCAAATCAAAGTGAGATACTGGCTGCATAGCATACTGAAAAGTGGAGTTTTTAAAGGTAGATACCTAATATGGATATAGGACTTTAGTTTTGGAGTCCCACTAGAGTTGAAAATCTAGGCCTAATTTCTGTTTCTGTTTGCAAAAGTGTTTGCAAAAGTGTTGTCAAAAATTCACATCTTTCTGAAGTTTATTAGATAATTAAAATTGTTCTCTGTGAAGTAATTTCTGATCAGCAGATTGTCGGGTTTTGCATTCTTCACATGTGAGTACGTATAAAAATCTGGGTTACTTGGCCTTGACTGGCACTGGCTCTGTACATTGACTAGCGAATGTATTTGAAATTGTTGCTGTAAAGATGTTTACCTGCAGACTGTTCCATAGGCAGTGGATGATGAGAAACATGCTCTCCAACTCATGGCCAAAGCCTTCTTCCTCCAGCAGAAGGTGTCTGCTCTCTGCCTCAGCAACTGCTGGCCATCAAAGTTTGTGCCTGTGGTCTGGTTATTGCTCCACCCCCTGGGGCTCTGCCAGGGGACATCCTCTGCTCCCATGTTCCTCTGGCTTGGGGACAAAGGCTTGCAGTGTCACCCTCCAGTGGGAGTAGGGGGTGAAAGTGTGAGTGAGGTTTTCTCCCTTGTTACATATCTACACCTAAATAAAATATCTTTTGTGAGTTGACCCAGCAACAGCAATCCCCTGCCTCAATTAGCATATTCTAATTAAATGATGATGATAATAATAATAATAATAATAATAATAATAATAATAATAATACTTCTGGAAGCTTATTCACATC
>VXBJ01003701.1:133566-161024 GCA_013400055.1 Nycticryphes semicollaris
GTGCCCTGTTCACCCCCCAAGTCTGTGCCAGTGCAGAAAAAAATCAACTCTCTTCCTGCCACTCATCCCCTTTGTGACACAGACCCTATTCGCATCCACCTGTATTCTCACATTTTGTATGGGAGTTTTGTTCACGGGTGGGAAAAATTATCGAGCATGAAAATGAGGTAAATTAATAATGCTTAATAATGCTTTACATGTCAGTCATGTTTTCATGAGCAATTGCTTTGCGTGATGAGCAACACCCAAAGGCACAGTCTCCAAAAGAGTCTGGTTGTGCCCCTGCCTCTTGTCTAAACAGACAAGCCCCAGAATAATAAATAAGATGCCTATGAGGCACAGAGGAGTAGCCAAACACTCATGACACATTTTAATTTGTGTCTTCATCAAGCATCTAGAGGCCCAGGCTTGGATTGCAGGTTTTGCTAATATATAGCAAAAAAACTTCTCTCCAAACCTAATTGCATCAAAAGGGGAAAAATCAGGGGCAAATGGTTGCCTCATCTCGTTCTAGTCATTGGCAACTGTGTGGTTCTGGGAACACCACTCAGCTCCTGTTTAGACTCTGAAATAGAAATCCAATATTTTTTGCTACCCTATACCCACTGACCATCAGCCCCAACAGAGATGGCTAAAGGCAAGTGCCTCTTTCATTCCAGACTAGATCACCATCATTGCTGGGCTCCAGCAAAGGGGAAAGAACACACAGGAACAGGGAAGTGGGTGAGCACCTAAAACTGAGAAATGTCAAGCGAAATGGCAAGAGAAGAGTTATGGACTGTTGTAGCAGCTGTGTGTTGCATGCACAGCTCTGTCTGGAGTCAGTTCTTCTAGGACACCTGTAGAAATGACCATTTAAGAAAAAGAAAGGAAAAAGTAAGGACTGACTAAAGATAGTTGTTAATTGGATCTACGGACAAAGTGGGAAAAAAAAAAAAAAGAAGCTTGAAATATGGTTTGATTTATTGGTATGCAGGATAAGCTTTGAGCAAAATAAAAAAAAAAATCTCTGAAATGAAAGGGAAATATGTTTCACAGTGGAAAAAAAACCCAACAATCTAGAAGTGCTGACTGGGAATAACAACAAAAGCCAGATGGCATAAAATGGCATCTTTAGGGATTATGTGGCATAAGGAGCTGTGCACAAAAGCATGCTCTGAGTCCTTAAAAATCTATTGCTGCTTACTGGGCATGCTCAGTGTCCTTAGATAGCCACATTAACTTACTTAATGTGCTCTGGCCTTAAAAGCTGGACAATCATCTCTGCCATTTAAGCTCTCTGCCCTTAGTTATCCTCGGCAGTTCATCAAGCTTCCTCTGCTGTGCTGTTATATATCCTCAGCAATCCAGGATATTCTGCATTATCAGAATCTTGAAAGAGGATCCTTTATCATAGTTAACAACACAAATCACCCCCCTATAGGCATAAGACTCCTCCCGCTGTCTTGTTCCTTTATTGTGAATGGTAATGAAGCTTTCAGGAACTCACTTAAATATCTTCTAGACAGATCTGCAACATCACTGAAATGTTTTCCCATATGAATATAAAGGGGCAGGAAGCTTATTTTCATCTACCCACCCAAAATTATGCTCTGCTGGATGTGAGTACGAGATTGAGTCATTAGTGAAACATCCATTTAAACAACTCATTAACTTAATACCATAACCAGTATTAAAGCTCACGTTTGTCAAAACTGAAGTTCTCTGTGCATTTAATTCCAAGAAGACCCTGCCTATTCCTTTTCATCTTTCCACCAACAAGGAAATACTCTAACTGCAACCAAAAACAAGTCCAGTATCATTTACATTACAATTGTAAAAAGTCCCATCAGTAGTTCAGACATCTAGACACCATACTGCATTTGCTTATGGAGATTTACAGAAATCTTCTTAACAGCAAAGAAGATTTCCCTCCCCAGACCATCAGCTTCTAAACTCAGCCTTTTCTCCTTTCCTCAGTGCAGGATTTATGCATATAAAAAGAAATAAATGAATCAGCTTTTTCTAGTTACACAAGAACTCAATGCTTATTTGGATCAAATCAGTAACAGAAGTGCCGTCCTGTAGAAAACCTCTGCAACAAGTTTGTTGTATTCACAGACCTTTTCTTTAAACTTATGACAATATCTTACTTATAATAATACAGGCCATTACAATAATATCAGGACTCAGAATTTAATTTCTCACTTACAAACACAAAGTCATGCAAATGCAATAGCCTGGTTGAATATGAAACTTCCAGTTGGTTTTTGGTTTTATTGGGCCACAAACCACAAAATTCAGGAATGGAGTAAAAGTTCTCAGTATCACTGGAATTCTAGACATCTTATTGAATCCACCTTTAATTAAAAGTTATATTGTGCTGGCCTTATTCTGAAAAGTTTATATTGCTGTGAAACTTTTCACTATTTTTTTTTCTTTCTTCAATGGTGTGTGAATTTGTTACTCAGGAAATGTGCCAGATTGACAGTCCTCAACCCTCCTGTATCCACAGAAAGAGTGGAAGAGTAACATAATCTCCTGAATATTTTCTGGCTATGGTGGGAATAATTTCAATTTGCTTCTAATTTTGATAGAAACAGAGACAGTCCTCAGAGCAGGAAATTAACTTTCATGAGTTAAATCCTCCCAAAATACTACTGAAAGGTATTTATTTTAGTGACTGTGAGACAGGTGGTAAAAGTATCTGGGGGTGAGGGAAAGGAAAAATAAGTAGTTGAAGTCTCTGTGTATATCTGAAAGGTGTAAAGTCACTACTTACCTGTTGGAAATGTCCGGTGTGAATTTTCCCACAGTGAGAGAACGCCTGACTGGTATAGAAATGGCATATCCCATTTCTATTCCCCTCCTACAGATCTTGGTTCACAGGGTACATTATGAATAACAAAGAACATAGCTATTCTCCACTGCCATCTCTGAGCAGAAGATGACCCTGTAGAGCAATGATAATTTTGTTCCATTTGCAAACAGCCCAGAACTCTCCTGTATTGCCTTAGAGTGTCAAACAATTGACCTGGAAATCACCTCTGCTGGAAAATTAGCTGTGACTAAGTCCCTTGTACCTCTTTCTTGAGAATCAGGAGCAACTGAAACATGAAAAATATTTAGATGGGGATTTATGAAGTCAGCACTGGCCTGATTAAGATGAACTGAAAAAGACCAGGGAAACAGCTAGGCGGTTAAGAAAAAAGCAGCTGAACTTAGGCAAGATGTGGTGCTGAGTATTATCTTCAAATCAGAGCCTCCTGTCTGACACAGCAGATTTAGCAACATCCTCGCCGTGCCACTGAGTCCTTTACCACAAGGGTGCCCATTGTACCATTTTGAGGGCAAAACAGTTTAAGTGAATATCCATGAGAATCCCATTACCAGAGGGAAATGACTTTAGTGCAAGCTAATGGAAACCACATTACAAGAGTAAATTATTTTACTGCAAGCCCATGAAAACCACATTACAATGGTCAAACAATCTCATTTCAAGTCCACTGAGACCACATTAATAAAGCCATTATCAAAGTAAAACAATTTCAAATTAACTCTATGGGGATTCAGTTTTAAATGGCAACAAGATTTCAATGCATGTTGAAAAAGACCCCTTGAATCTTATTATGGTGTGCCATCAAATATACAATCAAAGTTACGGGGGGCTAGCTAGCTACATGATTATTAAAAATTAGGTATAGTCTTTTCCAAAATCTACTAATTTGACTAACAATTTGCTATTAATTACCATTCATGTTCTATTTATTGCTTCCTTTCCAATGCATGACATGAGTTCATTAGAAAGCAATACATGCTAAATGAATTTTAAAGCATTTCAAGAAGTCATTATGACAACCCAAAAGGCAGTAACCTCATTCAGCCACCGGTGACAAGCACACACACAATTTTTTTGGGAAGGAAAAAGCTGCAATAAGTCCTTCTCCCTTTGCCTCTCATGCCAGGAGTAATAATCATCATGGACCACATGCTGAGCAGAGCACAGGACTTGTGTCTGAATTAATCTGCTAAGCAGACTATGAGTAGAAGAAGGAGGAAAATGGAGAGTTGCATGCTCCCTCTTGGAAGTGGGAAGGCTGCACTTATATCAAACAAGCTGTTGCGATATTTATCAGCTATACATGCATCTGTGTGCCCACACTCATGCACACATAAAGAATGACCTCAAGCGACGCGTGCACCTTTCTCCTTTGATTTCCTCTCCCTCCCCACCCCCCCAACTTCCTTTGTGTTCACTCCTGCTGAAGGAAAATAAGGTTCTGCCATCAAAAGCTGAGGGAGAAAACATTTCTTCATGTCTTCTTTTTTTTTTAGAGATCGTCCCATGCACTCATCTTTAATGGAACAGCCCAAATGTTAGCAGGTCCTTCTCGCTTTGTAGAGTGACCACCTGTGAAGGTTGGAGTGCAACATGCTCACTTTCTTTGAGTCTCAGTGAATCTCTAATGCTCATCTGCAAAGGAGGAAAGCTTTGGTGGAGTAGACTGAGTCTGCTCACAGCAGAATAAGCTATATTTTTGTTAGCTAAGAAAGCTACTCAATCTACTGATTGTCAAATATGGCTCCCCAAAAGAGAGGAAGACAGGCTACTACTATGTAACTCTGTGTATGCCCGTCTGGTGCCCATGTGCTGAGTGTGTCCAGACATACAGAAGAAGCCTGTGTTAGAAGAAAGAGAAGAAACGCCTTGCTCACCCTAACTCATATAACCTCTTGAGGTGCCTTCCAGCCTTATGTTTCCATGAGGCTACACTCAGGCTTTGTAGGCATCAGCTCACCACCTCAGCTCTGCTTACTAAACTCAAACCTCTTGTATGCAGAAGGCAAGAACAAATTTAGACATGAGAAGAATTCTGGCTTAAGTCTTTGATACTTGTGGATTTAAAGCATCTATAGGTTCTAGCAGTGGGGTGAAAAATTTTGCTCTGAAACTCTAGAAATTCATTCCAAGTTGATTTGAGCTACCAAATCCTTTTGTGGGTCAAAATGCGGTTCTCTGTACCTATTACATAGAGAAATACTTCGAAATCAGTGATTATTTTATTATATATCTTTAGATACCCTGTTGAAATACAACAACTTTATAAGACAGCAATAATAGTAAAAGTAGTAGTATCTCCTCAGGTGTAAAAAACTAAAAGTTCAGGTACTGCGTTGAGTTATGAGATCATGCTGATGAATCAATTATTAAAAAAAATTCTTCATCTTCAGATGAGAAAATAAATCATGATCCTTAATGGATGTGGTTAGGGAGGTGAAATTACACCTCTTTCAAGAAATCAGGATACAAAGTATTTTAAATAGTAGCCAGTTCCAACATACTGAATTCCTAGATTGCAGGTGTGGGTTTTTGAGCTGTTCACTAAGTTTGATTAGGAAGTGGGGGGAAAAAAGGAAAAAAAAAAAAGAAACCATTGATATTTCTGATTTATGTGGCATATTATTGATAGCCAGAATAAGAAAAAACAAAATAGGATCAGTGTATAACATAAAAATAGCCCATTCCCCCAATATGCCCTTGAAGTTCCACAGACCTGTAAAACTGCCAGATTTGGTGAAATTCACCTAAACTGTGTTTGTCCTTAGAAGTATATAATACTTAATTCTAAAACTTTACCTGATTTCCATTATGACTTATGAACACTAGAAAAGGGATGTGCAACTAACATTTAAAAACATTTATTTTAACTGTGAGCTAAATGTATCAAATTTAAATATTTTGCTATGCTACTCATATTTGAAAGATTGGAGATGTATTTTTTTCTGAATGAATTGCAACAGAGTAATTAAAATGAACAGATTACAGAGTGTTGGTTTCCTAAGGGTCCTGTCCTCCAGTAGAAGACCACACATGATTCATTGGAAGGTACAACTCTTGGATGTGGTCAGATTTCAGTCAGAACTGTGGATTTGTTCAATTACTGCCTCACCCCCAATGATATTTTAATGCAGTTTTTGTCTTCATCTCTAACAGTGCTGCTAAATAGGTCTGATTCTCTGGAAAAAATAATAGTTTTTCAAAATCAGCGTTTTCCTGCTGATTTGCCAGCTGTTTCAATAAAACTCTCAAACTTACTAACTGATAAGCCTGGGTGCCATCCTCTGCAATCGTATTTTGGGTTCAGATTCTGCTGATCTCAAATACAAAATCTCTTTCTTTAATATATAATTTTCTACCAAGCATAGGGTACAGTTTTTGTGGGATTTTTTAGATATTTCCCAATAGGCGAATTCAAATACCTTGACAGAGAATAAGCACCTCTGCTTGCATTTTTCCTTTTTCTGTTACTGTTATTACTACTGATCGACTGGAAAAAAAATATTTAACATTAT
The DNA here is from genome assembly GCA_013400055.1 of Nycticryphes semicollaris. Taxonomy (NCBI): domain Eukaryota; kingdom Metazoa; phylum Chordata; class Aves; order Charadriiformes; family Rostratulidae; genus Nycticryphes; species Nycticryphes semicollaris. The sequence goes on from VXBJ01003701.1 coordinate 139,900, forward strand.
TTTGTTAAAAAATAACATTGAGGTCTTGAGTTTGATCATGTATTTTCAGTAGCTTTTCTACTGCACTGCATCAAGCAGAGGTGAGGATTTCAGATGCACACACAAAATCGCAACCACAGCATGATGAAAACTACTAAAAAAGATATCTGATTTCTCAAAATTATTTTTTAAGGGAAAAAAAATGAAATGAACCAACATGCAGTCTTACTCAGACTCCATGTGCATCACAGGATTGAGATTTCATCCTTTTGTAATTTTTATGAAATTCTTACCTTGAGTGTGCACATTTTCATTACTTCTAATTGTTAAAAGAAATGAGACATTGGGGCTGGTAACAACAGGAAGAACAATGCTATAATAATTTCAGGGAGACAAGAATACTTGTTGTGGGTTTATATTTAGAACCAGTTACTTCTACCCACAGCAAATTCACAACTGTTGAACTGTTGCAGAAATAAATGCCTCCAAAACAAATTTGATTCATTACATGTTCCTACAAATTAAAAAGAAAAAAAAAAAAAAAAAAGGTTTTGCCTTACTAATAAAATGAAAGGCTGTGGATACAGAACCTTGTTCTCTTGTAATCCTGAGCACGCATATTTCAGTGTACTAGAAGAAAGCTGGTGGGTATCAGCGCTGGAAACTTCTGCTATGGATTCTCTCTTTTTGTTTTTGCGATTGGTACACAAAGCTGGCTTAGCAGGTTTGTGGCAGTACAGAAAAGTTGCAATAGCTACTGCAACTTTAAAATATTGAAATGCTAGAACTCAAAAACACTCCTACCCAAACAGGAGGTGAGATCATTGATCTAGAAGCATCGAGCTGTCACAGTCTCAGATCGTTAACAGAGGAAACACACACCTACTAACCCAGAAGTACAACAGATTTAGTCTTGAAACAGTAGCCCATGCAGGGCATTTCACTAAAATGCTAAGAGGAGCCTGAAGTGCTGGTCAGTCAGTACTGGCAGCTGAGCTGTGTATTGGAAGTGAAGACAGGTAAGCAGCTGGTCTGGAAATTGGTATTTCTGAGCTGGAGATGCAGTGAGTAGGCACAGGGACTACTCTGTGCTAAAAGCAGTCCTTAGGCCATTCTGACAATATGTGTTAGTCTTGCAATTTGCAAGATGATAAACACTGCCTCAAGCACGGCTGGAGAAGCCTCTGAAGCACTTAGGACTCTGTACATCCAAACATACCTGCTGGGTTAATACACTTGGTTAATAGGCTCAGTAGACTGGGAGATGAGCAGAGAGACAAAAGGTAGGTGGAAGTGAAGCAAACTACATTTGCAGTCAGTCTTGAGGTTGTCTCTGAGAGCAGATGTAGCCAAAGAATGAAAAAAAGAAGAAGAAAGAATAAGATAATTTGATAGCACTAGTAAAATGGGGTATATGTTTGGGACCTAATACAAATTTAAACCTAGAGCTTGGTTTGAATCTCACCAAACTTCCCATATATTATCACAGAATTATAGAATGGTTTAGGTTGGAAGAAACCTTAAAACACTTCTAGTTCCAGCCCCACTGCCACGGGCAGGGACATGCCCTGGTAGACCAGGTTGCTCAAAGCCCCACCCAGCCTTGCCTTGAACCCCTCCAGAGATGGAGCATCCACAACTTCTCTGGGCACAGTTGGAATCAGAAATCAGGATATATTTAATTATCTTGATTGCAAAATCTAGACTGATATCCCATTCTTAGGATTGACTCTTTGAAAGTCAACAAGCTCCACTCAAAGCAATGAAATATTTTTAACTCCTTTGATATACTTGCACTTTTGCAGATGCTGTGGTCACCGTGTGTGCCATATCATATCTAGCTGAGTCATAGGTTGTAGCTCTGACAGCCCTCGTGAGATCAAGAAACGTAAGTCAAAGTATGGCAGTAGCATAAGTGAACGGAGACTGAGCAGGTGTAGGCACTGCACATGAAATGTCACACCACTCAACAAACGGTGCCAAATCAGCTGTTGACGTGGGCCTCATTTCTAAGTGGTAGATTAAAAAAAAAAAAAAAANAAAAAAAAAAAAGAAAAAAAAAAAGAGAGAGAGAGGATGAATGAGGTAATGAGGTGAAAGCTAGAAGAATTTGAGAAAAGCACAACTTTCAGCTTTTCACAACAGTCTAAATCAGCACTGATGTCACCGCTTAGTGGCCTTGCAAAAGGACGCAAGTGGAGAATCTAGACCATGCTTTTCATGCATGCAAATTTCAGATATGAGCTCCTGCAGGCCAGTGTACCTGATAGGACATTCGCCTAAATACAACGTGATAAATTGTCCATAAAAAGAGTTGAAAAGAAATACTAATTCCTAAAAATATGCAAGATTCAGAGTTCATAATCTTGTCAGGTTCTCTTCTCTGGCTTGAAGCTCAAGCCACACTTTTCCCCTAAGAGCGATACAGGTAGATGTCAGCATGATTTAGGCTTTAGAAGCTCATTTTAGGCTAATTGGTTACAACTGCCTTTGAGGAAAAATAAGAGTTTAGAGGAAGATCATGTTGACCAGCTTCTCGCCTCTTGGCATGTGGACCTAATAGATAAAACAAGTTTGGCAACCATCTCAAATAGCTCTGCAGTCTACTACAGCTGAATTGATTTGCTCACAAAGATGCAGAAATCAAGAATAAGTGTATCCGCAGAAGTGGCACCTGTCTAGTTCTGTTTGTGAGTTCACACCCACTCTTCATTTATTTGTTGCCCTGTTTGCATCACATTTCATATAATACTCTAAATTCCACGTTCTTTGAGTAAGATTAATAAAGTGCACTCTCGTTTCTGACGAAGGATGCAGACATTTCATTTCTCAAATAAAAACGACTGCTCTTACAGTTTTTCATCTAATTTTTCTTTTCCTTTGATTTTCTGGTGAGTTGTATACACATAAGAACTACAGAATCCAAAACATTTGGTAAGGCTGTACAAAATTACAGTTTAAACAGTATCACTTCCATAAATTGTTGTCTGAACCTTTGTTTTTATTTCGTTGGATATATTTTTTCTGCCCGTGGATTAAAAAGAGCTGAAAGGAAATGTTCCCTTAGAAAAATTTCCTGTCTCCCTTGGGAGAGTAAGATGTTTTCTTCTGGATGTCTGTTGTTCTGCCCCAGCCACTTTTTCCTTGGCCTGGTCTTTGAAGTTAAAACCCTCTCTTCTCCCACCCGTCATATGTCTGACACATAGAACGTGACAGACTTTGAACTTCAAAGCTTTGCCCAAGCAAAGTGGAGAGGTCCAACCAAAGAAAAAGAAAGAGTGATGAGGGAAAAAAAGAAAAAAAAAAATAAAAAGAGATACTTTGCTTAAAAAGAGAAGACCAGCTGGACCACATAAAAATCAGGTATTCTGGTTCACCGCATCACCTAAACTGTTTGTGATGTTCCCATTGCAAGGCTCACCCTGGAGTATCTCTGAATCAAAAGCTGTGTTTTACGGGGTGTGCTCCAGAAGTTCCCTTCTGCCCTGACCAGTTGCTGTAATTGGAGTTTTAAAAATGGCACAACTAATCAGTTAAAAGAACAAGTATGAGGTTAATTTAACATTTTAAATGGAGTGTATTGTAGAGACAATGATATTTGAAGATAGCGAGGAAAATTAGCATCAAGTACATTAACTAATTCTTCAGATTTTCTGGGAATTAAGCATTTTAATAGTCTGCAATATTGAGGATAATGATGATTCCTTCAGTTTCCTTAACAGAGGAGAGGGAAGAACATAGCTGTTTGAGAAATACTAGTTAATTTAAAATAAAATAAACAATCTTTTTCTTTTTCAGTAAATAGCAGGTACCAATTATCTTTGAGTTACATTGGTATGCAGATAAGCTGCAGCATCTTTTATCCAAGTGAGGACCACTTCAAACAGAGCCTGAGCATGCAATTCCTTCCCCTACTTCTACCAACTCTGTAGGGACAGGGATTCACTTCAATACATTATGCACCAGAAGGATATGAAAAGTCAGTGTCCAGGTCTGTAAATAGCAAAAATGTCTATTTTCTGATTTTGGGTCCTCATCTCAGGCCAATGTCTTTTACAGTGGTAGAACTGAAGGAGCTGGGACTATTTAGTTTGAGGAAGAGGAGGCTGAGGGGACACCTCATCGCTCTCTACAACTACTTGAAAGGACATTTTAGAGAGGTTTGTGCTGGTCTCTTCTCATAGGTAATTAGTGATAGAACGAGAGGGAATGGCTTCAAGCTGCACCAGGGTAGGTTTAGGCTGGACATTAGGAAAGAATTTTTCCCAGAAAGGGTGGTTAGACTCTGGAATGGGCTGCCCAGGGAGGGGGTTGAGTCCACATCCCTGAATGTGTTTAGGAGTCATTTAGATGTGGTGTTGGGTGATATGGTGTAGGGGATACCTTTGTAGAGTAGGTCTGATGGTTGGACTTGATGATCCCAAGGGTCTCTTCCAACCTGAATGACTGATCAAAGAGACAGAAATCATAATAGAAGATGGATCTTTGAACAGATAAATTTTAGGCAACAATTTTAGTTAATTGAAGGCCTAGATCATGAAAATTTTTGTTATGCAGTAGCACAATAGAAAAAAATAAAACTGAAAAATATGTTGTATGTTACTGATTTAGAAAAGGATATTTCATATGTATAAATGGTATCCAAGGTCAGATTTAACAGAGAGTAAAATCTGACCTGCTTTTGACTTCAGTGCACAAGGGCTATGTATTACAATGTTCAGGTTATTTCAGCTTCTTGTTTAATGTGAATTTTATAAGTAACCATATGCCACCAAGATGCCTCTAAACTGAATACAGAACTAAAATAAATATGATAAAAACCCTGCATATAATTACCTACCTGGATAAAATGTTTTAAATCTGATTTCTTGACAGAAAAGGATGGACATGTTTTTTTGCACTCGGTGCCAATATTCAACGTATTTAAATATTGGAGTATTTAGATGCCTAACCTAATGAACTTTATCTAGAATGCTCTTTAATAATCTGACCCACAGATGCAGGTTAAGTGCAAACAGGTCAAATATCACTCCAAAGCACACAAAGTCCAGCACTGGATTCCCAGTGCTCACGTTTGAATTTGTCAGCAATTCACAGTCTTTTTTTTTTTTTTTTTGGAAATGGTCTCTTATCTGTTAATCTTTAAAATGTTTGGGTTTTTTTTTAAGTTGAAAAAAATCCAAATAAAAAACCCCATGTCTTCCTCTTCTTTATGACCACACCAATATTCTGTTACTTAGAAACATAACTTTTGTTTCCTTTGCCTCCAATCCTTTTTTTTTTTTTTAAAAAAAGATCCAATTAAGGCTATAATACTTGCGTGTTTTACCAAGACATTTTTCCCTACTTTACTTATCTTGCCTGTTTGTAAATACATTGCTGATGCTCATTATTGTAGACTATGACTTTAAATTTCTTCTCCCTCTGTCTCCCATGATAAAGATTCAGTTTATGGTTGAATGCTCAGAGCAGTAAGGCCTTTTGCAAGTAACTGTCCCATGCCGATATCCTGCTTCTCTCTACATCCACATGCAGGTGGTACATGAGATGACTTGATTGCTGTCATACTCCCTCACCAGTATTTGAGAAACCTACCATGGTCCCTCTAAGCTTGTTCCTTTTGCTCCCTATCAGCTCTGTGCCTATGAAACACAATCTATCCTGAAAAAAGCAGCCATGATAATTATTTTTCAGACAAACAATCCATTCTCTAGATTTTTTCTTAAATTGTGTTTATATCTGTGCCTGGAATGGATGGCCTCTTCTTAAATAATAGTCATGAATCAAACCCACTTAGAGGTTAATTATCTGTTCACTGAACTCTTTCTCAGTAAAAATACATGTACTCTGATCCAAATATGCAAGAGGAAAGAATGTTATTTTATTCATGCTAAAATCTGGCCCGAGAAGAAATTCCACTAAATGACCTCACTGCTGAGACATATGATACAGTATATCCACTTCTTGTTCAATGTTTGGTTGGTTTTTCTGTTTATTTGTACATGCATCAGGTAACTGATGTGTAGCTGTTAGCAATGTGATATTTATGATTAATGTGACTGCATGTGATGTGAGCATTAGAGATTACCTGGATGTTTGGCAGCATTCTTATTTTCTTCTAGAAANNTATTTAAAAAAAAAAAGTGAAATTAAAAAAAAAAAAAAAAAAAAAAAGGGGGGGGGGAGATGAATAAAAATATAAATGCGCACATCTATACTGTAATTTGTAATGGTGTTTAAGCACATAGTGAGTGGAAGTCTTAAGGAGTGGAAGTCTTAAATTACTTGTAGATAAGGACAACAAAAGTGAACTACTACTCCTGTTTAGCTTTAGAGGGAAGCACTGGTGCCAATGGCTTTTTCTTCCAACATCAGAAGCAGAGACAGAAACAATGCTTACGGCCACAGGATCCCTCACGCTAGAGCTCCATGTTCTGCTTTTAACCTTGGAAAGAATAGAGAAGATTGCTGGATCAGAAACAACAACAACAACAACAACTAAACAAACAAAAAAACCAACCAACCAACCAAAAGCATGTTTTCCACATAATTCATAATTGTAAAAAAAAAAAAAACAAAAAAAAAACAATGCTGGTTCTAGAGAGAATCTGCAAATGAGAGCAGGACAAGGTTTATAAGTTACATCCCAATAAAAACCTTAGAAAGTGTGAATTCATTGTTACAGTCATAGCTTATTGCGGCCCCTTCACTGCTGTGTGCTTATGGAGAACTGATCCTTCAGAAAATGTTTCCTACCTTGCCAGCTCCTCCAGGGATAAACAGCTCGTTAAGGGAGTAAGGCTCCTTCCTACAAGCCAATATTTTCAGAACTGGGATCTGTACACAGACAGCTTGACAAGCATTGAAAGTTGTTTCCTCTTTTGATTTACTGCATTTTCTTCGTTATGTGAGGAAGGAATTTGTTCTCAACATTTTTATGTGGTGCAGACACTGAGATACTCTGTCACTGGTTTCAGGGTTTGGATAGATTAAAACCCTGTTCAAATCATCTGGTAGATAAAGGCAGTTACAAGCAACAAGCTACTGAAACATGTAGCCCTTCTGAAAAGCTGGAGTTACAAGCCTAATTACCTTTACAAAGCTAGGCTGGTGTGTCTCTTCTCATGACAGCTCTCCACGAAACGCCTTGGGATCAGGACTGTAGTTTCCAATTCAGCCCAGGAGCACTTGGGTGGAGGCATTGCTGAAGGGAGTTATTGGACAAGTGCAACCACATCTGCCACCATGGATGCTTGTAACCATGTGGAGTTGAAGATGAGCAAGGAGAGACTTCCAATTCAGACTTTGGTGACTTCAGAAAGGAAGTCTCTTGATGCCCAGAGACACATGACTCTTCAGTGAGAACACTGGTGTGCTGCTCCATCTCTGAGGAAGGGGTGGGCAACTTTGCCTTGGTACTGGCACAAGGACTTGTAGTCAACATATTCCTGCTTTTGACAGCAGGTCTAAGTCTACCTATCACCAACTGGCCAACAAAATCTACTTCCTAGACTCGTTATGGATTTTGTCTGATCTCTGATACCTCAGGGCCAGGTGCACACATTTTTGGACTGTACAGTCTGAAATTCTTTCAGATCTACTCCCATGTGTTACAGTTATTAATGCAGGGGATGTGTTGAGTTAAATTGGTTCAGCAAGAAGCGTGAATTTTATGATGTATTTTAAACTCCATGATCGTGAATTGTTTTCTTCTGAGTGGGTGAATAATGCTATAAAAAGATACATTATGTTTCAAGGTCTGTCTCAGCTTGAAAAAAATATATATTTATTTACTGTACATAAACATTAAACAAAAATGTCTTGAAAAGATGGAATAGGGATAATATTACAGCAGAAGATATTTCTCTAGAGGACAATGTTGAACATTATTGAAATAAGTTGTTCATGGACAACAAAGCCAGGGAAGCTTTGCTTCATATAAACTCCTTCTCTCTGTCACCACACATTAATATCAGTTCTACCATTTTCCTTATAACTCTTTTGGGTGAGAGGTGGCCAGCCCGGAATGAAGCGATTGCTGGCTGTGTAGCCAGCACATACAGGTGGACTGACCAGACAATTGCTCTTGGTAGGACATATGGAGGCTACACTCAGTGCAAAGCTGAATATGTTTTGACTTCAATGTCCTGTTTGCTGTTTCAGAGCCCATTCAGCCCTTTCCTTCTTGACCTTGCTGGAGTGAGGACGTGGCTTCAGCACACTTGATTATCTGGATGCAAGGCAAATAATGAATGCTAGCGATTAAACTGATTAAGTTCATACCAGACAGCAGGTGTTTCCCAGACTCAAGTTATCTGGTACCATTTAATTTAAATGAAGAAATACCTGAGCCCTTGCAGATAGGGTCTGCACAAAAGAGAGGCTGCCGCTGTGTGGATTGGGGAACAGAGAGAGAGGAACAGGATGTCTCCTGCCCAAGGACACGCTGTACCACTGACTGCAACAGTGAATAGGGGGAGCATCAGTGGTTATGGCATCTCCCTGCATCCACCAGTGCCTGGTAGATGGAAGCAATTTAATTGGGGATCAAAGATGGATTTGCTAATCTTTTGATGTCATTACTTTTCTTTGCTGGAGATGAACTGCTATCTTCAGACGGGCTGCAAACCACCCACACATCTGATACCAATTTCTAAATCCGTTAAGACTTCCCTTGGTGCTGATAGGAACAGCTTTCTACATCCATTTCAGAGGCCAGGTCAAATCAACCTGTGCTCTGAGGATGTTAAGTACATATTTGGACTTCTTATTTCTTCCTGGCTTGGGTATATAAAACAACCGAATACTTAAGTAGAAAGATAGTCATAATAAAGTACAGAAAAACACAGGTGCGTATGAACTTACAAGCACTTTGCCAGAAACAGACATTACACAGAACAGAAATCTGTGGGGGAAATTCGTGTTTCCAGCAGAGAGGTAATGGAATAGAAGTTGTTTCAAAAATGTTATTTTAATTGTATTTCCTGTCCTAGCTGCATGTGGTGAGTTTAGATTGGCAAACAAAGTAATGTAAAAATATTTTTTACCTCTGCGGAGTTGCAGAAGAACATTTTCTCTTCTGGGCTATAGGTTAAACAAAAGTTGGTGTTTCAGTTCAGCTGAAGCAGCCTGGATCTCCTTAACTGCTACAGAGTACCTGCTGTCATATTTTCCATCTAGTAGCTTTAGTCTGTGTGGGAGTCATCCTGACATGATTTTGTCTTTAGAGAAGTTTGCAGTGTATGTTGGATGTATGTTTTGTCCCATATTACATGAATGTCTATCACGAAAAGATGTGCACTGGGGAATAAATCCTATTCTGATGCATGATATAACTGGGTTTTATTTCTCTCTAACATGTAAAAGTTCTTGAAAAGCTCTAGCCTTCAAAGCACAATAATTTCACTATGCAAAGGAAAAAAAACACCTCAAGATTAAAAAAGGCAAATAAAATACAACAAGCATTATTCATAAAATAATCTGCCTTTTAAAATCCTAAGTGTTGTTAAGACAATTTGTAATCACAGTTCATAGAAAGGTTTTTATCCTGATTTTCATGGGTAGACCCTAAATATTGCCTGCACAAGGAAGAGAGACAACAACCTCCTCCTTCACACCAAGAAACATCCCAGTTCCTACTGCTGCTGTTTCACTTGGCCTGTCTTCACTGGTTTTGCAGAGCATCCACATCTCTGTTCACCAGACGTCAGGAGATGCTGCCAGGCACTGAATCTCAAGCATCTACCCTGCAAAAGCAGAGGCTTGGCTTCCCTCTCCTAAACAATATCTGGGTGCAACTGGGAAGTTAGCACAGGCAAAAAAATTTCCAGGGGGCAATTTTAATGTGTTCAACCCATTTTGGAATCTCGGAGAGTTTAACAGTGGATTTTCCCTTGCTTCTGGCTTCAGTGCTAGAGACTGGTCCCAGTCGTTCACAATCTGCAAGTATAAATAAACCTCACCCCACAACATGTCTCTTTAGTAATAGGGTAATTTGATAGAGTACCTTAAGGANATTCAGTAAGATTTGTGGCATTGATAAAATTACAGTCTCCGAGGCATAAATAACATTTTTTGCATGTAGGTTCTGACAGCAGAAATAGAAATTTCCCCACCACTGGTTTCATTTAAAGCGCAACATTTTGCACAATTCTAATAAAAAAGGTAAGTTTCTGCTGTACAGATCACATTGTGGTACTTGCAAAATATATCTTCTGAATTTTTCTTGACATTCATAAATATTTCACATGCTCCTCCAAAGGGACCGGGTAGTACACAAATTGCTGAGATTGTAGCAAACAAAGTGGTGCGCTGAACGGGAGATAAAAGCAATCTCTGGAATGGTGTTATTGGACGTCTGGGATATCAGAAATGGCTGTTTCTTGCAGCCACCCCTTGGCAAGCTACTTAGGTCTATCTGCTCCAGGAGATAAGTGTCGGGGCAAGATAAAGAGTGAAGGGCAGGATTCACCCTCCAGCGCACAGCTGTGGGGAGTGGAATGAAGCATCTTGTCCTTCCAGGGGCAATGACCAGGCTGTGTGAGGATCACCACACTCCTCTGCAGTCATGCCCTGTTTATTCAGCTATCGTGTATTTTTAAAATGAAGGTTCAGTTGTGTCTTCGTAACTGCTCGTCTGCCCTGAGAGGCACGAAGTACATCAGACGGATGCTCGGGGGCTGCCTGTGATGATCAAGGCTCCTCTCTCTGTCCTTTCCCTGGTGATCTTTCCTCAGCCAGGCAGGGCTGCCACTGTACACAGTTTCTGCTGAAAACCAGGTCAAGTCACTCTGTGTACATCACCCCCAGCAGCAAAAGAGTGGTATTTAAGTCAGAGGATTTCTATGTTTATTTTAATAACACCAAGGCTTTTTATTAATTCCCATATTTTTTTCTTCTTTCAGTTTGTGTTGGAATCACACTTTAAAGTAAACATTTAGGAATGCAACTGATAACTAGCTCACAAGCACAAAATGTATAAAATCAGTGTGATAAGCTTTGAATATTTTATTGCGAAATAGTCATGGCTTCTCTGGAGCAGAGAACACAAAACAAACAGCACCATAGCCATAACTTCTCACACGAGAAACTAAGATGTAGAGAATCAAGATGAAATAAGGTCAGTATCAAATTCTCTAGGCCTGAAAAAATTACCATAAGCTATTACATAGACCGTGAGCTGATGAAAGATTCACAGAACAGGTACATTACAGCAGAGAACTACTAATGTAAGAAGAAAAAAGGAGAAGAGGCAGAAAGATATGCGCAGATATGGAAAAAGGTAATTTGTACAAATTAGTGAATTTGAATTAAATGAATCTCAGAGGGCCAAGGGAATTAGATATTAGTCATCTGAACTCTGACAGTTGGTTTTGAGAAGTCACAGAGAAAAGGGAAATGACAGAAAAGTGGAAAAAATGTATCATTTCATCCACTCTTGAAGATAAAACTTTTAAAGTAGGTGAATTATATAAAAGGGAGAAACAGTTTAACAACTACATGATGAAACAAACGAGAAGGCCAACACATATGCAAACACTGATGAGGACTGTCCTGAACACGTTGCACAGTTTATATGTTATGGTTCAATTCTGGCATATTATTCATCCATCTTTTCCTTGACTAATAGCAAAGCAAGAAGAAAACATACCAGAAAGCTACAGGAAGGATTGAATTTTCTCTGATTGCAGGTTACACACATCCCAAGCTGCTAGATACGGTCCACCGGTCAAATATCTTCTTGGTTCCTTCTTTGAAGTTCAGCTTTTGCATCCTACATCTGTGAATACAACCGTCCACCTTGCTCTTTGCTTGTCAACACTTTTTTTCACCATGCCAGGGAGGATGGTCAGCTATTCATATGAGTTATATCAGACAATGTCCATCCTCTCCCTGTTAAAAGGGCTTTGTGTATTTTATCAAGTGATTTTCAAGCTGTGAGTCCTTCTGGGCAGTGCATTTGATAGCTTGGGACCCAGCCTCTTGCGTGGTCTTAGAGAAAGGAGAAACTGGACAACGCTGCCTGAAAAATTAATTATTTCTGTTACAGCTGAAATTTCCAGAAAAAAAAAAATGGTAGAGAAAAATGAGAATTCTTTCATGACCACAGAAGTGGTATTTGAGACTTGTTTTCTTTACTTTATACACAAAATAATTAAAGGGCACTCATTACAGAAGAAAACAGGGAGAATAACAAAACCCTATCAAAACAAAATATTCCACTACAGAACACTTCTCCCAGTAGGTCTGGGTGGGGCTCTTTAATGCCTGTTTCATGACAGATGAAAAGGGAAAAAAACAAACCAAGAAATTCATGTTGGGGTTTGACATTTAGATTAGATTATGAGGTTTACATAATAATGCACTAACAACCTCTCTATACACTATTTTAATAAAGTTTTGACAGAGGGTTTAGAGTATGAATATCAAGTAAATATTCCTGAATTCCATGATGCCTGTTGACCTTTTAATTAAAAGAGAAATACTAAATTATGTAGAGATTACATAGGGACTCTGGCAATACAATAACAGAACACTTAGGAGCTTCATGCAGGTGTTATTGGGTGAAAATCTTTGCTTTCCGGTTAACAATGCAATAATTTTGGTAGGTGTTTCTGGTAGGAAAACAGAATCCACACATCTATGTGAAACTTTACTGGTACCACTGTAATTATAGGGTAAAATAATTCTTTCTGTTTCATAAACAAGAATGCATGTTACACAGAATTTTTTGAGCTTCTAAATATAATTACCAAATAACTATGCAGCTGACACAGAGCTACATATGAAACAGCATTAGGAAGAAATAACCACGATATTTCCACTGTGCAGTATTAAGTACTTCTGGTTGGTTTTGTGTCTTTATATTTAGATGTGCAGAATATAAACCCAAAGTAGTATTCTTCAGTGTTCACCATACGTAAAAAAAGTTCAGTTATCTCACGTACCCATGAAAATCTGCCAGCTGCAAACAGGCTGAGACTGATTGTTTTAAATACACTGCTTTTTGCTTGAGTGTGGAAAAGGTCTGACATAATAACTCCTACCCCTATGTATGGTACTTGTTAGTAGCTACGGGCAACACTTAGGGAAAAAACAGTTTAGCACCTGTAGTACACTAACAGCATCTCTCCTATCTCATCCTGAACAAGTAAAGAAGCTCAGGCTGTGCTGTTTCCTGTGTAGTTTTATTATTGCAGATAACTTGTGCAGCCAGTGGTAATAATTATGGCAGCATGAAATGGTAATAATCTACATTTGCACTTTCAAGTGGGAACATTTTACTGTATTTCTATTCACTCTCGGAACGGTAAGACTTTTTTATTGACAGAATTTGCAGAAATGTTTCATTGTTATCCTAACCTAGGTCCTGAGAAGAGTATAACATAGATCAGATGAGACCTAGCATATTTTTATGCAACATTTTGTATGGAGATAAAGATTGCAGTTATGAAAAGTGTTAGACATAGAGGCTTAGACAGTAAGATTGTTTAATCATGGAGCAGCTAGAACAGAAGTAAAAAGACTCCTTATCAATATGTGCCAATCTAAATAAGGGCTGTCTCTACAGACAAGAAAAAGTTAGTCCCCGAGGTCACATAAATCATGATACTACTACACTGTGTGGCTATGAACAACAGCCTCTGTATAGTACAGTTTGCTTTCCAGTTTTCTTCCCTCTTGTTTGCAGGACTCTTCTTTTTTTGATTCAAATCTGAGTTGCCTCACTATTTCTCCAGTCCCAGTACCGAGAAGTTTGTTGCTTTAGCTGTCAAAGAAGAGTAAGCATGGGATATGATAGCCATGTCTTTAAAATCTTCCCTCTGTTCAGCTTCCTAAATTCCAACTTTTATCACTGTATAGCACTTCTATGTTCATATTGATGACAACACTGTCTCTGGAGCTGCAGAGATCTGTAATGATATAATTATTATTATTATTATTATTAACTATCCTTCTTTATTTTTTTCCCCTTCATAAGGACCTTCTAAGTCAGAAACTAAAGACAAACAGATTTGACTTAACCTTTCCTTCACTTCCTTTTTATTCGGTAATCTCTTTCTTCTCGTCTGTGAACTGCAATTGTAAGGGATCTGGTGTTCTGTTCTTCAATGTCTCACTTTGGGAGTGCCCAGTCTTTAATCCAACACCCTGTCACAACTAAAACTACTCCTAGCTTTTATCTCTCTGTCATTTTAAGTGGCTTCTGTACTGTTCGGGGCAGAAATGTAGTCCATTTCTGTCTATTCAGGTTCAGATAGGACAGGGTTCTAATTAACTATTCCATCTTCAAGAAGAACATTTTAAAAAGTATCTAATATAATTTTATGGTCTATGACAATTTTACACAAAATTTTACAGATATTTGCATAGTGTAATACAGCTTTACCTTGTCAGCTATCTTTCTCCCCCACATTCTCCCATGTTGTTTTATTATCAAAGATATATTCCTCATCATTTACCTGGTCAATGTAGAGAAAAGTCTAAAACCACCACACTTACTCCAATTACTCCATATTAATTTATTTATGTATTTTTTTTAGTTATTGGCTAACTAACTCTTAGAAGTTTCTGTAAAGTACAATAGGCAGAGAAGTGAGCTCCTCGTGGTTATTCAGAAGGTCAAAGGCAAAGGAAGGACTGAAATAAAAAGATTGTGATTCACAGTTCTGCACTCTTTGCACCACCTTTTATATCTCTTACAAAGATCAAAAGAGTAAGTAAAAGATATTACTCAACAAAGGAGCATCCAGCTCATATCTACTCATTTAGACAAAGGTTATAGAAAATTACTTTAACTCAGCTCAACAAGTCTCTTTACATTTAGGATATTATAGGCAGTACCAAGAGATTAGGATACTCCAAACTCTACATTTTCAAGCAAGCATCTGCTGAAGCAAACTCTGTAGACTGACTTCAGAAAGCTTTTGCTTTGATGAGATAACTTAGGAAAAACCCCAGTTGTAGTCTGTGGTCCTAACCCACGGACTTCTGTAAAACACCAGTGTTTTCCAAAAAAGTTCCCATTGGAAAAACTCATAGACAACTCTCGTGGCTGAAACAGCTCCTGCTATGTCCAGATCTGCTCTAGATGACCTCTCACTGTGGCCTTCAGTGGTAGGAGACAACAGCCAGACCAGGAGATATTTTTGCTTCAGGTGGAGGGAACACCATGAATACCCTGAAATTTCTCCTTTCCCAAAGGAAAAACTTCTTAATGTAGCATAAAAGCACATTCTCTCCTGACACACTGTCTGGCTGTAATCCCTCTGATAATATCTACTATTTAATGAAACTCTTTGTTCTCGAAGCAATCTCTGCAAAGACAGGGATGTCTACTTCAGAGTCGCAGCTTCTGATCATTGGACAGATACCGTGTAATTTTTACGGCTTTCTCACACCTCTGTTGTTGCCTCGGGAGTGTGGATAGCACATCTCCCATCAACAGTTTCCAGAATCAAATAATTTTTCGTCTGTCTGGAGTGGCTGGGTTGTTGTTTCGAGGAAATTGTCTTCTGGGGATCAGAAAAACTTAAAAAAAAAAAAAAAAAATAAAAAATGAACAGTTTGTTCCTCTTTCTTCTAAGCTCATAATCTCTCCTCCATGTGAAGTCACTACCATCGAGCACCTCCTTTTCCCACTCGGAGAAGTTTTCCGAACCTCCCCGCCTCAGAAGGAAAACTAGCATTTTTGCAGTCTTGGGATTTGGAAATTTAGATAAGCTTCCAGTCTTAATCTCCAAACTTTCAGAGTTTGCTAATCACCAGTATTATTAAAACAGGTTCATATTTAACAGTGTCAGCTAATGTAACGTAATCCAGTTAATGTAAGAAATGTTCCATTAATCCTACCTTGGTGCGGAGTGGGGGTGCAATTAAGTAAGAAGAAGGAAAGTTGGCTTTTTGAGATGTCAAAGCAAAAACTGCCAGGTAAGATGAAGGGAAAAATTAAGAAAAAGCATGCCATAAGTTATGGAAGAACACACAGGGAACACATTGTTATAAGTAAACACAGATTTTTCTCTCTTTTCCTTAATGTGTATCTCATAAAAATACTATTTGTTGGCAAAAAAAGAGGGTGTTCTTTCCTTCTAGATACACAGTTCATTGCTAGTTTCACATTTATGTTTAGGTGTTGTATTTCCAGCTTTCTATCCTTGCTCAGTTCCCTGGAGCAAGAGAAAAAAACCCCGTACTTAAAATTTACATATTGTGCTTATGAATTAGAGTAGCTGCCTTAGAAATGCTCAAGGGAACTGGAAGTCATGAACACACATATACACATATAATGCGGTAAGAATTTTAAGCTGATATATCTGTTCTCCACTTTTATAGAGACATATTCTGCTTTCAGTTAAGACCTCTTATTAAACAATATTCAAATATGTGAAAGCGAAGATAAAGTCTGACAGACCTTCAACAGGTTATGGTGCGTTCATACAGTACTGTCTATGTCGCTTTTTAATTAGCAGTCCAAATGCAGTGAACAGATTGTGCAGTGTACTACATCAGCCTGGCTCCTACATTTTCTATTGATTCATATTCATGTTTAAAGGGGCCTCTTCAAAGCAGGATTTTCCTCTTTCCGCTATCCTCCCCAAAACCCAAGGCCATCAAGTAAATACCTTTTCACTCCTCAGCAGCAGCTGGCTTACCAGGTAGCTGAAAGGACACTTTAATCTACTGTTTAATGCATTTTTCTCTACCTGGGATAAGAAGCCAAATAGCTGTTAGCAAAAATGCCTTAGTCATTAACGGAAAGTAAGTTTTAAAAGCATTCCATTACTCCCCCAGTGGGAAATTTCTGACTTTATTAGCATCTTTTGAATCTGTATTAGAAGTACCTAAGTGCTAAAATCCTAGCGGACAAAGGACTTGCTTTATTACATGAATTTAACTTGCCGATTCCACCTTGTGCTGGAGTGAACAAAAGAGGGAAAGGAATTCAATTTATACTCAATATATTGATGGTGAACCTTACTTGGTTCTTAATTCAATATTAAAACAAAACAAAACAAAAAAGTGTTCATGTTATTTCACTTTTGTGATATGCTCAAAAAAATTGGACTGAACTGCCTATTTTCATGCAGATCTAAAGAAAGGTAAATATTCCTCAAGAGCAGATAACTATACAGGCAAACCACTTTTTCCTTGTTCAAAGAGGAGGGTGAATGATGCAACATTTTGCTGTTATCTGCGGAAATTTTCATTGCAACCCACAGCCAAATTTTACCTAGGAATTTTACAGTTTAATTTATGATATATTACAGCATTTGTAGTTGAGACATTCAGAATATGCATTCTAGTGAAAATCTGTTCACAGGACTGCTTTTATTATGGTCATGCTTTTTAACTTCATTTTTTAAGGTGATTTAACTTACTCAAACCTTGTAAGAACTTTAAAGTAAAAATCAAATTAGCTATGTTTAGGGTTAGAACAGTCAGATTGAGTAATTCCATCTCACCCCTTAATCCTCAACAGATTTTCAGACTTTCAGCATCTCATTAGGACTGGAAATTGGGCTGACTTGAAGTTGAAAATTAGATTATGACTTAAAGATATATCCCTTCATTACCTTGTATGGAACCACATTCCCCAGGAGGAACTCGTGAAGGATTTATGAAGTACAGGAGTCATGGTCTCTCCATATTTCTGATATAAAGGAGAATATTTAGGCTACTGTCTCTTCTGCAGGGTCCATTGGTTTCAGAGAGAACTGGTTGTTCAGAAACAAATGCTAACAATTTCTAGTGCCAAATTTCATCCTTATTTAAAATTATATCCCTGGAGCTATCTGGTAAAAGCATCACTAAAGTGAATAAAGTGAATCCAGTTACCCCTAACAAATTAGGTGTTAAATAACTTTTCCTCAGTGCGATGGAACTTTGCAAACTGAGTTCCGCAAGAATCTTTTCTAATAAGTTTTCATGTATCCTGTATTCATCTGCCCATTTGCGGACAAAAGAGATCCAACAGATTTCTTTTATGTGCTGCAAAGGACATAAATATGTCACACCTCCTGTAAGAGAGTAATATCTCAGTCTAGTACCTCTAATTCAGACAAATGTAAGCCAAAGTCTGTATTATATGCCTAGAAACAAAGATTTTTCAAAGCTGTGTTGTGGTGTCCCATTAATTAAAACTCAGTAAAACAGTACCTCAGAACTTCATATGCTACCTACTATTTCAGACACTTCCATGCCTGCCTTCTAGTCCTCCATGCTCCTTTCTTTCCAAAGGATGGATTTAAAAAGAAAAATAATTATGGTAAATCATTAGGGATTTCCAGGAAGGAGCGGATCAGTAACCATTAATGACTCTGTGCAGGAAGGCTGACAGTAGACTATATACATTACAAACAATAGCAAAAAAAACCCCATTAAAATGTTAATTTTAATTAACATATAAGTTAAAGTTGAAGGAAGTACAAATATGGGCACCCTAATGAATGACATCATATGGTCTAGCTTTTCATTCGTTGTGTGCCCATATTTGAACTTCCCAGTGACAATTTTGGGAGCTAGAAAGTCCTATGTTGTATTATATTTGTAGAGAGCAGAGAGTTGGCCATCACATTTCTGATGCTTAGTACAGTCTGATAGCCAGACATTGAGAGAGATGGCAAGGTTTTGGGGTGGGAAGAGACTCAGAGTGTCAACAGAAAAGCCCTCCCACTCCCAAAAGAGTGAGCCTGTACAAAATACAAAATGCAAAAGCCAAAAGTTAGGTGCCCTGGATCTGGATCCGTCTAAAAGGACACAGTCCTCTCAAACTGAGGCCTAGAAACCTGCTGAAGACATAAAAACAACAAGCTTATAGAAGATGCTTCAGTGCTGTAGGAGACAAAGCTGGGGATGACTGTCCTCACATCTAGTCCAATGAGTGTTTTAAAAAGTCAGCTGTAAACTGCATAAATCATAAATACTGCACTCCTCCCCAGATATCTTAAAAAAAAAAAGAACAAAACCAGCCCAAACATTGGGGACAGGTGGAAACTTCTTCGGAGACAGCAGCACTCCACAAGTCTTAATTACTGTGCCAGTGGTCTAGAGGCTATAGTGACAAATTCATGAATCCCTACGACTTAAGCTAGGTTGTTTCACAACTGAGTCTAAAGAGGGATTTTCTGAAAGAACTCCAGAGGGCTTCCAAAAGCAAGATATTTTTGTTAAACATCCCTAGAAGTCTATTTACATGCCTGTGCCAGGGCAGGAGGGTTCTTTGTTATCTCTTGTAACCTGGGCACCTCAGTGGCAGTGCACTCTATACACACCGGTGAAGTCTCTGGAAAATTAGTATTAAATAGAGAGAAGGTATTAAAATCTATACACAGAGAAAGGATTAGAAATTGCTCAATCTTCTCGTGTGATAATATATCTCATTAATCATTTCTGAGTTCTGATAAAAACATTTAGAACTATGCATATTAGACAGCGGAGCTACTGCACTGTAATAGCACTTAGTGAACTTTTACAAATCAGATGAAACTGAGTACTGTCTGTCTGAGGCAGGTAAGTCTAAAATCAGAGTGCAGCTTTTTAATATATTAAACGAGCAAATTAAAGTTAAAGGGGGTGAAGAAAAATCACAAATGAATCCTGTAGCTCCATCAATAGAGTTCTGCCATCACATAAACCCTCTGAGCAATAAAGCCATTTTGAAAATGTTGTTTAGGCTGAATGCTTTCCACTGCTTAATGCAGACACTATATGATCTTCCTGCATGCTGTAGTTACATTAAAAAGCAGGAATTTAATGTCTTGCACCACTTGCAGGCAAGTTCTTAGTTTCAGACACAGTGCACACACCTTCTCAGCGATCATTTGACATGCTAATGTAAAGTCAAATGTAAATAGAAGGAGAAAAGAGGATATTCTTCCTTACAATTCAACTCTTTAAAAGCAAGTGCAGATGATGAAAAGGACCAGGGAAGTAACCTTGCTAAAACAGGGTTCCAAGCTTTATAACAAAGGCTGATCTTCCAGAAGCTATTACGGCTTCCCGGGGTGACAGAGTATTCTTGAAGGGACTGTGGGGAAGGACAAGTCCTGCCTGTCCTGCCTCTTGACAGAGGAAATAAATCACCCTGCACACTTGAGGATACCTTTCCAGGCTGCATGCTGGGAACTTCATTACACAAGCTGTGCCACATATTACTATGCATATTGCCACTGATTGGACATAGCCTCAAATCCGTAGCCTATTTCTGTCATAGTCTTAGGGGGAAGGAATCTGTTTTCTGCTTAAACAGATACCGACTTGGAAAGGAAAGGGGAAGGAAAAGACACTGAGCAGCCAGGAGTTCTCAGTGGAAAAAGATCCCCTTGACTAATGATATGTCTAATCTACACTAACCCTGCCTCATGGTGCATGAAATACAGTCATATTGTCATGGTTTTCATATCCCCTTTGATCTTAATGCAATTGTTGTCAAAGTGAACAGCTACTCGCAGGAATCCCGGCTTCATTAGGCAGATAGAAAGTCCTTCCTCCTAGAGAGCTTTCTAATATGTCTTTGTTTTCGTGTTATAAGTTTATAGAGCTGTTGCATGCCTGTCAATAACTCTGCTAAAATATTAAAATAAATTTTCAAATTAAGAGTTCATTAGCGTTATGTGTGCTTCTAACATGTAATCCTAACGCTGATGTAACTTGGAGGTGTTGGGTTAAATTTAAAGACGATGTACATGGGGGTAAAGTTGAGACAGGAATGCATGGCTGTGATTTACATGTTGAAGAGAGAGAAAGGCTGCCAACAAAACGAGCAACAAGGAGATGTGGAGATGCTTCCTTATGAAGCCTGCCTTTTAGGGCTTTGATTCACATAAGGTAGCTCACCAGAACCAAAGCCTCACATGTGGGGCAGTATCGATAGGTCAGTACACCTCCCCTTCTGGTGCCCCTCTTCACTTAGACACCAAACACAAGCCGACACCTCTACTGGCCTCTTTGCCCACCTTCCTCCTTCCCAGCTGAAGCTAGAGCTGATTTCATTAATGGGCAATTTGTACCAATTATTAAGCGTTCGCTGGTCTTGGTCTGCTGCAGTAATGAAAAGAACTGTAAATGACTGCCTCGTATCAGCTGGCTGGGAAGCACAGTGGTTGCTATAGTGTCATCTTTGTAGTCACAACGTAAAATTAATG
>VXBJ01003701.1:167445-185030 GCA_013400055.1 Nycticryphes semicollaris
CACCTCTGCAATTAATACTGCTCCCATTCCTTCCTGAGCAGAGTAGCTGCCTGTACACTTTCAGTTGACATGACTGATCCCATAATTAAGCAGGAGGTGACCAAATCTTAAATGTGAGTTAATAATTGAAGGTTGCTGTTACAAAGAATGAGTGCATGATCACATATGTACATACAATTTGAATTTTATAAAATTCAGAGTACCTGCTGGATCTGAGTTTTAATAATTTTGATCTTTGATGTATGCAAAGTGGCTGTAAGGTGACACAAAATAGCCCATCACTTCGCTGCATCTGAGGTAGCTGGGTATAAAAAGTCTAGAAGCTTAGGAAGAGCTCATGGCTGCAATGTTAATTAAAAGACATTTCTTAAGATTCTTGGATAGGACAAGAGGCTTGAAGGCAGGCTACAGCACCCATGAAGTGCTTTACATCTATTTTCTTTGTTTCTAACACCGTTATGCCTGGTTACAACATCAAAAGACCAAAATTCCACTCCTTGGTGGAAATCTCGATGAAACGTGCAATCCCAACTGCATTTTTCTATACAGAAAGAGAGAAAGCATTATTAATTTCAGCTTCAATGAGCCAGCCACTTTACTTTATTTCACTGTAAATCAACCTTGCTGTATGGAATATCAGACTTTGAAGTCGCAAAAGATTGTTACTTCCAGCTAAAGCAAATACGTAAACAATCAGAGAGAGTTACCTTAACAAAAGTGATAAGAATGACTGCAGAAAAACCACTATACTTCATCAAGAGATGAGCTAATCTGCTGGTTCCTATATTGCTGCAGGGATCCGCTAAACCATTACCAAACAGAAGTGATGCAAGGGATGGATAAATCAGTCAGTACTCAATAATGGTTCCCTGCCTTAAGACCTCTTTGGATATTGGATAACTGGAAAATTCTTTTTAATAACATTGAGTTGTTCCTTAAGTAATTTCTCTTCATAGATGCTCTCCAAATTTATCCCTGGTAGACATTGGCACTGGGGCTAAAACAACTGTGGTGGCTTAGAATAAGGTACGGAAACACGTGTCTTTTACTGCAAGTAAGTGCAACACTTACTTCAATATTATTTTTTCTGGAAAACCTATGAATGGTTACCCCAACTGACATTATTTTGGCCGTCAGGCTGAGTGTGTCTTCACAGCTGAAGTTAAGAACCTTGTTTCCTGGCTGTTCTGCTCAGGAGTAAGTATCGTACTTTACTGCCTGATGAAAATTACCAGCCATAATTATTTACATATTACCTCAAATCATGCCAGGCAAAGTAAAAAAAGAGGACTGTTGGCCATCAACAGAATAGCCATGTGAGGGTAACAAGACTAGTGACCAGAGCAGCCTTTGACCAAAGAAAATTGTAACTGAGCTGGAATGGTATTATTACAACATTTTTTTGAACATTGGTCTTCCCCCACAAAAGTACTCTTTTCTGCTGTATGTGATCCTCATTCACCAGAGCTAAGCAAACCTTCTGCTTTCAAACTGTTGTTACAACCAGAGCTCAGGACAGAAGTACTTTGGCAACGGCAAGGCAAAGCCTCCAGGTGCCACTTCCATATTCCTCAAGGATATTCTTGAGAGTCTCCTTTTACAGCTGGAATTCTGTCCAAAATTTTTCAACTAATGAGTTGGCAATTGTAGCCTGGATGCAGCTCTAGAATTTGTTAGCCAGTGGTGGATCGTAGGTGCCGAGCACCAGAGCAGAGCTTTGGAGACCTGCAAGTTCTAGTGGAAGGAGTTCTGCAATCCCTGGACCTTAACACGAGATGGAAATTGGGCCTCCACCAGATTGCATTCCCAGAGTCCGCTGCTGAACTCTCCCTCCAGGATGTGCAGAGCAGGCTCTTTGAGGATCATACAGCACACTCAAGCCAACACTGTGCTGGAGAGCTTTATACCTGTTAGAATTGGAAGTACTTCCAGATTTCTTATTGGAAGAACATGCAAAAATCCAATTTGGGATTTTAATTTTTTTTTTCCTTAAGGAAAATAAGCATTACATGGGATGAACTCTTATAAGTAAAGCAGGAGGCTGAAAGGACCAATCTGTCTATGGACACCAAAATAACTTGTTCTTATTTCTATGTTCTTATTTCCATCCTTGAAAAGTGTTGGATTTCTCCCCCCTAATGTATAAAAACCAGGCAAATGACGTACAAAACTGTATGAAGAAGAGCAACTTCTTTGTGTTTGAGCATGTTTCAATCTGTTAACATTCTAGAACCAGTTATCTTTCTGCCACAGTACTGTGTAAAACGACCATTTCAGAGCCTAAATGGATATATTATTTAATTTAAATGTGTAAAATAGACACTGCTTCAAAATGAGGGTCAGATACTTATTCACTGAAGTGTACTTAAAACGGTTTGTAACAGAACTACTTGTGAACCTTATAAATGGGACTTTTGGTCTTTAAAATACTTGAGTGTTTTACAGAAATAATTGAATGCTACAGTTTGAAAGTGTGTATGTATATATGTGCATGCATGGGCAGAGAATGAGCATACTTTAATACCGTGCTTGATTCACCCATGCAAAATACATCATTCTTGCACCAACACAATTCATATAAATAATAGTGTTGTTTGGACCTCTGGAATTATGACAACTGACTTACGGAGAACTGAATTTCAGATTGACCAAGTGATAACGTTGATGATATTGACCCAGTGATAAGGTATCTCATATTTCTGCTAGTGCAAGCAGGAGCAATATATCATGTCAGTGACTAGCATGCATTCACCTCATGGCATGGCTCATTGACAGCGAGGTATGGTGCTATTTCAGTGCAACATCTACCTACTTTTAGATCTTGATCCTTCAGTATTTCCTGTTGGAAAGAAAACGAGCTGCAGATTAAGCTTTTTCTTGCTTCTTAGGCTGCCATTACGGTCATATAGTTTCAGCAATGATAGTGCTCTCCAAAAGCATATTTTCAGGTTTATGAGTACATTTTTTAGAACTTCAACAAAAAATTGCTAATTAAAATGATAGTTTCTTTAAAACTCAAAAAATCCTCAAAGCTCCTTTTCTGATAATTTTCAGGAAAAGGAGGAAGAATATAAGGCTTCCTGATGGAAAATACATAAGGAACATGTATATGGTGAAACTTCCTTCCATTGATCTTGCACAAAACTATGCAGCATAATAGGTAGATGTGGATTTTATGAATTGAGGCACAAGAGAGTAAAGAAGGAGTTTGACTTGATGGGTCAGTTCGCACGGTGATTTATAATTTGAGATTATAAAGGACTACCTGAAAATACTCCAAGAACAAGGGAAACTACCAAGGGAGTGCTTGGTGGAAATCTAAAATCCGATGTGAAACAATCTACAGCATCAAGGTCCAGATGATTTTTTTTCATTACAACCTGGAGGGAAAGGAGAGATTAACAAAATGGAGAAAGGGAATATAATTTCCTGAGTCTAACCCCAAAGCGCTAGTTACCAAACACGGCT
Source organism: Nycticryphes semicollaris (assembly GCA_013400055.1). Taxonomy (NCBI): domain Eukaryota; kingdom Metazoa; phylum Chordata; class Aves; order Charadriiformes; family Rostratulidae; genus Nycticryphes; species Nycticryphes semicollaris. The sequence continues at coordinate 170,914 of VXBJ01003701.1, forward strand.
TTGTCTCCAAAACACTCAGTCTGGAATATCAGATTCTTTGCAGATTTTTTTTGCCAAGCTTTATGAGTTTGTCTGCAGGAAGCAGCGTGTAGATCCAAGCACTTTAGGACTTTTCAGAAGATGTAAAAATGTTCTCATAACTGAATGCCCGATCTGTAATTTGGCAATGATTTCTTTCTGTCTCACATCTTCTTGGATCACAAAATCTTCCCGGTCATTACTCTGAAAAGCTTGATGAAGTTCTCTGCCAAATGGATAATATCTTGGTCAACAGAAAGCACAAGGCAGCTAAGCGCTTTTACAGCTCCAGGAACTGACAGGTTTAACTCTTAAATTATGCCTGTAATGGTAGGGCTGGTCTTAGGGTTTTCCAAAAGACCATACTGCTCTATTATCTTTACCTCTTTTTTCAACATTTGCTGGTATCCGATCCAACCCTGGAAGTGTTGTTAAAACTGTAGGTATGGGCCCGGCCCAATTGGCTCAAAACTCCAGGTTTTTTTTTCATACATTTGGCATGTATCTGGATTTATCTGGATTTATAATCTCACAATACGCTGTTCCTGGCGGTGTCACTCGGTTTTCCTCCCTTATGTACATAAGTAAAGGCAGGCCTACGAAGAGAGATAAATCGTTCAGAAATCAGCCTTGCAAAAATGCTTTGCTCTGCAAACAAGATGCACACTGAAGATAAATATGATAGGAGCGACAAGATACAAAACAGCTTACGTTCAGGTAAAGCCAGATTGAAGGAAACCTGGAACTTACATGCAGAGAAGTGGTGGATGAGCATGAGGTTGTAAATAAAAGTTTCCAAAAGAAGTTTAGAAAGCCTTGCTAAATAATTACCTCGAACCACAGGGTCCTCCAATTAAATACAGAATAAATGCTAAGATATTAGTTTGTGTATTAGTGTGTGTATAGGACCGGGTGGAGGACACTGTTTGACCCCAACATATTTTCTGGGCATCAGTGGATCAGGTGAACCAACAGGAATGCCCTGACAATATCTGGGATCCCTCTCCAGAGACAGGAACTTCAGAGCTTCTTCCAACCTGTTAGTTGGGATTATTCCAAATGTCTTCCCGAGTTGTCCTCAAAGATGATCCACCCTCAGAAAGATTTCCCCAGTGCTCCTGAAGAACTGTTCAACACATCACATGTTCAACAACTTTGTGACAGTATTAGTAAATAGGTGTTTTTCCTCTGGAAGAATTATCCCCTCACATTCCACAGATGGTTTAGGCACTAACAGCAACCTAAGAGGTCACTGGTTTGTACTGGTAATAAATGAGCATGATTTTGCCCAGTCACTGCCACAGATCCAAGCTTCTTCTCACATACTAGATAAACTATATGTGAGCAGGCTTAAATCACAGTCCTGAAGATTTTCATATTACCAAAATTTTACTAATGTTTTTTTACAAGTTACATGCTAGGAAATACTTGTGAATTGCAAAATGATGTATTTCTTACAGCAATCTCACATATTACAGGAGATAATAATCTCTCACAAAATTTAGTAAGAGATTACTGTGGTGTCTCTGTGGCAAATTCTCCTAAATGACCAAAATGATACTATCATTGACAGTAAACTGGAAAAAAAAAATACTTTCTGCAGTGTTTATTGGCTGCTTAAATTCTTTGTGAGTAAAATAGAAGGCACAAACTGCCCTATCCCAAAATCAGCCATCAGAGATACTGCATTTAATAGCTCCAGTTCACAGCTCTGACTTTGCTGCTTCTTTATTTCTCTGGGGTCATCCTTTGCTAACCTTTTGCTTCATGCAAGGGTATTATGAGGTCTACTAGTCCCCTCTCCCACCCTAGCACAGACACAGGGTGTGTTACAGTCCAACCCACAAGCAATGCAGGTGCCATCGAGCGATAGCTTTTGTGAGTAGTGCTAGGAGATAAGAACTACTATAGTGGTTGAATTGACACTAGTTTAAATTTAACTGAAACATTGGAGAGTTTTATTATTGTTTGGGGGAAAAAAATGGCCTTGGCAGTTACATATGATGCTAAATGTTATTTCAAATTAGAGCATCCATTCTCACATAGATGCAAGGCATTTCTCCCCTGTTTGGCTACTTAGAAAACATGCTTTTCTTTGTTTCCGTACCAACCTTTACTGAAGCTCTGGATGAAGCACCATGGAGACGTTGCCAGGTATTTTCCTGTCATTAGCAATGTCCCCTTAATTGGGAAACAGTCAGCCAATAGCAACCTGGACTGCATCAGGCAGAGCATCCCCAGCTGGTTGAGGGAGGTGATCCTAACCCTCTGCTCAGCACTGGTGAGGCACATCTGGGGTGCTGGGTTTGGTGCTGGTGCCCACCAGTACAAAGGAGACATGTATATATATGAGAAAGTCCTGTGCAGGGTCACTGAAAAGGTGGACAGAATTTTCTCAGTGGGGTTTGGCGACAGGACAAGAGGCAATGGACACAGTTTGAAAAGCAAAATTACACTTAAGCATATTTTTTTTATTACTTTTTATTTTTACTCTGAGAATGGTGAAACACTGACATGGGTTGAGATTGTGGAGTCTCTTCTCTTTGCAGATAATTGAAATTCAACTGTGCACAGTCCTGGGCAACCAGCCTCACCTGGTCTCACCGCAGCATAAGCATTGGACTAGTTGATCCTCAGAGGTCCCTCCCACCTCAACTGTTCTGTGACCCTGCAGGATCAGCAGGATCCCCAAGCACTGAGCAGGTACCCCAGGCATCTGTTTCCCTCCATCAGAAAAGAAAAACAACACCGCTTCTGGCAAGCCTCTGATGTAGAAACTCCCCATATCAACCTCCCGACTCAGATCCCATTAATAATAGCTCATCTCATTGGCCTCAGAGGGTCACTGTGTTGGCACATACTCATCTGCCATGCCATCTTCAGCATTTCAGGCTGTTTCCATGGGGTTAGGAGGCACTTGCCTTTCAGACAGGCTGAGGCTTTCCACACCCTCTCTTTCTGCTATTTTGCTACTTGTTAGGAAACACGGTTGTCCAAAATCCTGTCAGAAACAGACTCTGCTAAGCACAGACTCTAAAGTCTTGCAGCTTAATTTGCTGCAAAAATAAATCTAATTGGCTGACTCTAGATCCTGCTAATGACCATCAGCACCTTAACACCAACTGCTTAGACTGGAAAAAATCATGCTAAGAGCTTTTTTTATTAAGTGAAAAGCACAGTGTGAATGACACCCAAGGGAGAATAGTCTTCATTTTATTTATTTTTACAATTTCAAACATTATTATTTTCTACTGTTTTGCACTCTGACGGACATCCTTCTAAAAGGAAACTGCTTTCTAATTGCTAGTTTCATCCACGGTGCCAAAATGTATTATTTCCAACACAAGAAAATCAGGGAGGGAATCAACCACAAATCCTATGACCTAGAAAATTATCCAAACCCATATCTATTGAAATGAACATTCACGTATTGCAGAAGTTTAGCTCCTATTTTAGTCTAAACACACACACACATACACACACACCCCGGTGCAGAAGCTTCATCTCCTCACATTTATACAAAAAAGTTACAGTTTGAAGACCAAATTCCCCAAAAGTCCTGTTTTGAACTAGACCTACCCAGAAAGATGTTTAAACTAAGTTTAAATCCCCAGATTGCCAGAGTTTGGATTCTGAGTACGCACACTGCACATTAAGAGCAATGAATTCAGACTGAAAAACAGCATCCAGGCTGATTTTCATACGTAAATGGAGCACATGGAAAGAGATTTCAACACAGTTTGTGCAAAAGAGAATTGTGTTTAGAACAGTCACGACCTAAATAAAACATCTGAAATGGAGGCTTTTCTCGGGCTGAGAAAATTCCACCCCACCTTCTTCATTGTCAGGTGATGATATAACCTTAAGGTTTAGCAAACATATAGAAGAGCCTACCAGGGTGGGGAAAAACCAGCGATTAAGCCCTCTTCAATTTAAGCAGGGGAACTTGTGCAGCCAAGAATGCAAGAGCGATGGTAGCAGAGGAACAGGAAGAAATATGACTGTGTACCTTGCCAGGATATTCATACAGGAGAGAAGAGTTCATCTGTGCTTTTCTCTTATGTGGTTTTCTCTTCATCAGGTGGGCTTTTTAGTTTATTCTGCACAAGCACCCAGCCCTTCACATGGATGATAGGGGAAAACAAAAAACTTAAAAAGGTGCTTAGAAACAGCAACTTTCTAAGCACTATAGCCATCAAGTCATAAAATATGCTAGGGGTTTCTCCCCAAACTCTCTAATAGTTATACATGGGGCAGACTGGCAGTCCTTGTCTTCAGAGCAACACATGTACTGCTCTCCTAGGATTTCCAGGAAAACATAAGGCATCACAGCTGGGATTCGCCTACTCCTTTACTGGGAGTTCCATGTATTCCCCTGCTCCATGACTGAGCAAGTACCAGAGAACAAGAAGGTAATTCACTGCATCCGCAAAAGGCAGTGACAGCAGTACTGCTAAACACTGACGAGTTCTCCTGGAAACGTTCTCCCCCTTGCTGTAGAATCACTTTGTCCTATGCCTTTTTCCAAATATGCACTACAGGATATAGCCAAGCCTAAAATATTAAATGTCTCCTAAGCAGAAGAAATATCAATCTCTATGTACTCCTATTGAAACACTGTATGACCTTGGATAAGTAATTCAATATGCCTATGCCACAAATATCTTTTGTAAAATGGAGGTAATACTACCAATTCAGTCATTTTAAAGTGATGTGCCAGTGATAAGCACTATATCCTGAGTTTCTAAACAGAAATAATGCCACTATCAGTCACTGCCTTTGGTAGCCTAAGTGGAAATAGGAAATCTTCTAACCCATACATATCAAAACCAAGAAGTATGATTGTCTTTTCTAATGAACTGGGTTGCTGAATCTCAGTTTCATTAAAATGCTTTTAAGGTTCACTTACAAGATGTCAAGGTTTGTGGGCAGAAACGAGCTCATCCCTCACTCGCAAAATTTCTGCAGAGCTGGGGAACGATCACTTTACCTACTCGCTTCTCAGACGTGCCAGTGGGCAGATCAGATGAAGCCAAGAGCTTATATGCTTCAGGACCTCAAACGGTGTGGAAAGTAAAATATTATTTGGAGCAGCCTTCAGCCTGCTTCATTTTAAAGTAGAGAGTGGGAAATTCAAATTCAGGGTAATACAAATGGTACCAAAACTTTTTATACCTGTCTGTGCCCCAAACACAGAAACAAAATACTAGAGAACCAGGCTTAAAAAATAAGAGCCTCTCTTTTAAGGAGCAAGGCTTTTTCATCAATAGCACAGACCCTCCAAAACAGAGAGTTACAACAGACTGTAAGGCAAACACAGTAGGATGTTGTGCAACACTTGTAATAGACTCACACCCTAAACAAAGGTGGATATAGGACCTGGCTCCCACTGACTTCTTTCTCCCACACTCTTAACACTGTAAAACAGTTTGTCTTTGTCCCTGCTCAGCTGCTTGATTTAGTTGTCTTTATTACCCAAATAAGGGTGTAAGGAAAATGGTCTTCCTCTTAATAATTTTGCTTCCTATGTATCAAGTTGTCCAATTTTTAACTTGAAGTAAAAGAAGTGTATCTGAAGCAGAACAGAGGGGTTTGGATTTTTGTTTTGTTTTTGTTTTGTTTAATTTGGGGGTTTGGTTTGGTTTTTCAACAAAATGCTTACACAACTGTGCATTGAAACAATCTCAGCAAAGTGTGTGCATGAGCTGTGTTCCAGCCAGGTAGCCTCTGCATATTTCAAGAGGAATCAGTCACCTTTGGGGCTGGTGTGCTTTCACAACCCAAAAGATGCACTAACCACCACAGAGAGAATCACTAATTCTAAAAAAGTCAGAGCAGGGAAGGAAAAAAAAAAACAAAACAAAACAAAAAAAACCCAACAACAACAAAAAAAACCCCACCAAACTAAAACCACAAGCTTTTTGGTAAATGACCATGCAGCCATGCTCTGCTTTTCCCATTTACTCCTGACATCCTAGCCAGTTCACTGTTTTCCCTGTCTTTGACAGAACACTCAGCATGAATGCTGCTTTATGAGACTGCTGAGAGTGATGACAACGTTGAGTTAGTTGATGTATGGAAGATGCCTCCAAGTAAAAGTGCACCAACCTATCCAAAAGGGATGCATTGGGGGATAATTTGCATATATCTTCTAAGACAGAAGCTGTGCAATAACTTACCCTGGTTATCTTGGTGCCCAAGAATTCACACCATCCTGTGGTGGCTGCTGTACCAACAGCAGAAATGGAACGGGTGCCTCTTCACAGAGCTTCATGGAGAGGGTAAAGAGCGGGGCCAGAAAGACAGAAGAGGGAGTGGGATACTGGTCAGCATGATGGACAATAGATCGCATGGCCCACAGGATGGGTGGCCTCCTGGAGATATGTAACTTCACAATCAAAAAAGAAATACCAAGTTTAGGCAACCACCATTATGGGTAATTGGAATCTGGATACAGCCACACGTTAACTTAGAAGCACTTTGAAGAGGACGAAGGACGAAGACAAGTTAGTAATTTGGCAAAGTGTATTTTTTTATATTTGCCTTCTACACTGGAAGGCAATGAGTGGCTTTAAACAAGGAATATTTTCATTTACAGGTGTAAACTTAAAGCAGAATTTCATAATTTGAAAATTTGTAACCAGTGCCTGTTAGCAATCAATGAAAAATCTGCAAGTATATTTTTTAAGCATATTTTTGGCTCACAATTCTAAATCACATATTGTTTGTATTTACATATTTTTCTAAAGAATATTTTCAATATTCTGGAGCTTTATTTAATCATTGTCTTGTTTTTCTCCATTTGTTTCAAAGTGAGAACACACAGCAGGAGAACTATTATTTTTGTCTCTCTAAAATACTCTACATATCTTTTTCTTTTTTTTTCCTTTTCAGACTAAGGAATTGTATGATTCAAATAAATTCAACCTTTTCTGTTTGAAATGCTCTCTGTAGGATTATACTCTGTGTGTTTCTGGCTGTAGTCTTTCTTGCTAAAAGGGAACAGATAGGTGTAAATGATATTCACACCTCTTAATTGGAGTCATTAACAGTTCTCTGGGTTATCTTCCAGCATAAGACCTTGGGTTTCCTAAGGAGCAAGGGGAAATAAGAGCCAGGAGTCGCTGCAAACTTTTGCTCGTATAGGAATGTCAGCTAAGAGTGTGATTTTTGTGTGTTTTTTTTTCTTTTTTTGCAGCATTTCTTTTCTGGTTACATCTCTACTGCAGACAAGATTTTATGAGCAAGATAGTGCTTTTGTTGGTATAGCTGTTTCATTTGTGCTGATATAAGCAAGACCATCACTAACTCTTTTCCTTGTACAGTCTGTATCTATTAGCAGATACTCCTGGTGTAGTGACATGAGCTGCAGGCAGGAATTTGTGTCTCTTTCTTTGGTGATGCAAGTTCTTCAAAGTTCTTTTTTGGGTTGTTGTTTTTTTTTGTTTTGTTTTGTTTGATTTGGTTTGGGTATTTTTTTGTTCCTGTTTAGCACTGTGCAATCCTTTTTTATTTTGAGTAAGGAGAATAAAAATCAATTATTTACCTTGTTTTGCAGAACAGACACAGAACTGATGGAAGCAATACTCTCTCAACAGCTTGATAAAATACACTAACAATTCATGAAAAATTCAGGTAAAAGCCAAATATAGTTTATTCATGAAACCGAACCAATTTACACTGCTTAACCGTAGCGAATATCAAAATGTCCTTTCATGGCCTCCTGAAAAGCATGTAATATCTCTGCTTGCTTTTCTTGTATTGGCCCTTGCATGTGTCTGCCCAAAACCAACAGTCTGCTTTCTCACCCTGCACCAACAGTCATTCATATTGTGTTCACAGGTACAAATATAACAAATGCCACATGCAGATTTTTGCCTCTAAACTCCGTTCTGGGTAGAGGGGTTTGCTACCATAACACAATCCATCATAATTTTTTGCACTGCCCAGTTAAATAGGATATTTGCCGATGAACCCACACTGTCTTTTGCTGCATTAATTCCTACAGTCTCAAACCATGGTGCATTGAAGTAAGAAGAGTCTCATGAAATAACAGAAGGACTGTAATAAAAAAAAAAATAAAATAATAAAACTTGAAATAACTGAAAGCCAATAAGCCAACAGTCAGGAAAGACTGTGTGTATGTATAAAGGTGGCATGTGCTTCTGATACGTTCCTTAAATTGACTGTTGCGTGGCACACACAAACTCTGTAGGTCTCTTTTATATCTGGATAGAACAGCAGGAAATGCTAAATAAAATGACTGGATAAGTGTTGCCTGAAGAAAATGACCTTTCTCCTTTCTTTATGCTCGAAAGGAAGACTGTGGAAAAATCTAGATTGCAGAGAGACGTGAAGTGGACAAAGCAAAACACAGCAAACCCTCTGTAAAGAGAGACTCAGTAGAGGCAGAGTTTCTGTAGAGAGAAATAAATTGAGGAGTGGTTTCTCCAAGTGCAGAAACTGCTCATGTCAGAATACAAAGGGCTGAGTTTGCAAATAAGGTGGACTTAAATGCTGGAAACCTCAAAGTCTTACCACCTCATAGATTTCACAGGAACCAGCTGAGATCCCAGATACCCTATAACATGCGGAGGAAGAAGTTCAAAAATGGGACAAGCAGCCCAGTATCCTAAGTTGAAAAGCATCATAGCTCATTGCAGGGAACTGCTGAGCAAGGACCCGAGTGTAACCTTGTCTGCCAGAGGGTCTGAAGCTCAGTTCTGGGTCCCGACTTTGCTCACCATTCATCAATACCATTGGGCTTTAATGCCAAGTCAACTCTCTCAGAAAAATAGTATAGAAGGGATTTATGGTATAGTCTTCTCTCTACTCCGTGAATAAAAAAATGCTGTATAAAATTTCCCCAGGAAATAGCTTGTAATACTAAGTTGCTGGATATTTAGAGGAAAGTTTTTCTCAGACTATTCTCTACTGGTACAATTTGATATAAAAATCATAAGTATAAGTGGGGGAAAGAACTTGAATATGAAGTGCATTTGAAGTGTGTGCCACATATAGGAACATATAGACCCCTATCCTTTCAAGCTCTCTATCTAGTTTGATGTACAATTTACAGTTGAGTCCCAGTTAACTCTGGAAACACAAGCCTATCCATCATCTCAGCTTTTATTGAATTCCTTTTTGTTTTAGTATTTACAGTGCTTTATTTCTTGCTTTTTTTCCTTCCCCCTCTCCCCCCCTTTATTTCTTCTATTTTTCTTTTTTTTCTTTTTATTTTTTATATCTGCAAACATATTGTGCAGTGAGGACCCTTGGAGCTGTACAAGCCAAATAAACCTTGCAATGACATTTTAAAAGTTGTTTTGCATTTGTACAACCTGGCTGTAATCCTTATGTGTCTCAGAATTCACCACACTATCAATCACTTACGTTATTGAGCTGGATTTCACATAAAATCCATTCAGTTGTGGAATACTTATATGTTCAAAATGTATTGAAGCTTCTTTCCCCCCAAACCATGGAACAGATAGAAAAGGTGAAGCCAAGATGAACTGTCCTGGGATAAGGAAGCTGAAGTAATGCAAAGAGAATCAGTGTTTTGGAAAACATTTTAAAATATAGCTAAAAAATGCTCAAAAAAATAGTTTTCTCTTTTGTGACGTAAAGTCATATGAATCCTCATGGTAAGGGCAGAAATAGATGACAAGGATGGTAACACATCAATACATAACTACTATCACAGTACTACAAGGCAAATTGAAAAATCAAGAAAGAAATGCCACACAAATAAATTTGTTCTTAAAAAGCATCCAAGTTACAGATGCTTCTCCCATTCTGTTCCAATTGCTTTTCCACAATACTGGACACTATTGGCTTAAATGCACATGAAATTAATTTCTGTTATCTCAGAGTTGCTGTATAAATGTTGAATTTGACTTCTTACTGTCTGCCTATTTTTGCTTTTCTATATAAATACAAATGATGTAAAAAGATATTTTTATACTTGATTTGGAGAAGTTCAGCAATGTTCAGCTCCCAATAGTAAGCTATCTTTCTAAACGCAAGAGCTGTTTTTTCTATGATTTTGTTGTCTCCTATGAATTTTTAAAAAATGTAATTTATTCATGAGCAGAAGTGAGTAAAACCACCGGTTTCCCAGTGGAGTCATATTGTTAACATGAACCACATCTTTCCTGACCTTGCATAGCAATTGTAGGGGCTGTACTCCATAATTGGTCCAAATACAAATACACTTGTAAATCAGGTAGGTTTCCTGGAACTTTGGAAGAACACCAGTGTGTCTGGTTTTATTCAGCCCCAAATCTCAATTGCAACTGACCAAAAAATTACACGCCAGCTAAACCTAGCTGACCTTTCATGCCTGAGATTTCCACCCCCATTCTCTTCTATACAAATTAAAATGAGGTTCTTTGCTGAAGCCAAAATCTTCCAATATGCTTGTCATGAACTGCTGAATTTACTGTTCACATCTTTTTTACAATACAGATTAAGTGTGGATCCAGAGCTCTGCTTCAAAGGGGCCCTCCAACTGCCATATTTTCATCATAGCATGCATTCACGATGCAAATATAATATCCATCTGGGCCTTTTATAGACTTAATTTATCCCTGCTTATTTATCATAATTAAGTGCACCATATGATAGGAATCCTTGTGGTATCTCTACTGATCTGGAGTAGGGAGAGATCACTAACCCTACTTATGAAATCCAGCAATTAAATTACATGATATCACTCATCATAAAAAAAACAAACCCTCTGCTAATCACATAAATGTGTTGGACTAACCAGTTCTGTTCTAGCACATATGCAAAATAAGGGGGGAGAAAAATGACAGAACATCAAAGATGAGAGAGCCCTGCAGAAGTCCCAAGGAAAGTTCCCAAGCCACTGAATCTGAAAATCACGCGTTAGTTCTGCAGTGACAGAGATGTAACCAGGAGACACGAGCTGCGTCAGGAACCCCAGGTTGGGCAATTCAGAGAAGCTCTTCTGAAATCAAGTTTACATGACTCTGTGAAGCTCCTTTAAGTCACTGCAAGTGCAATCTGATTTGGGGTTGACCCAGCTTCTCTCCTCTTCTTGTGAAAATAGAAAAAGACTGGACTTATGTTTTAGGAATAGATTTATTTTTTTTAACCAAATATCTTCTGTGACCACCAAACGCAATATCTAATTAAAAATACCTAAGATAAATGATAATTTAATAAACAGCACTTCGGATATGGAAGAGCCTGTGTTCAGAGTCCATAATGGGGTGCAGTGCAAAACACCCTGGGCTGCCTAAGTGAGCTAGTGTGTAACTGTGGCAAAAAAATTATATTGTTCAAATACACTCAGTCAGCTCCAAACACAGGTATACCACCGTGCTGTCACAAGAGGACAAGCTACACAAGCTGTAGATCCTAGTCCTCAGCTGGCCGGTCCTATATCACCCTTCCTTATAATCTAAGACAGTCTAAAATATTGAGAGCTGGAGTTGTTTGAACATGCCAGAAGTAAAAGTCTGTACTGAAGGAGATAATTAGTAGCGACAAGGTGCCTCACTGCCTTTGAAACTGGTATGAAACCTCTGCATTTTAAGGGGATGCCATAAGACCCAGCCAATAAAAGGGCCAAGAGCACTCATGTTTGTGTTTGGAAGAGCTGAACATCATTTGTTCTTTCAAGACACTGCAGTCAGTGGGTGGTGCTGCCTCCTTCTCAGACCAGTCTCTGTCTGTAAGAAACTTGTCTGTACGTGAAGACGTCACAGTGACACCAGTCTCTTCCCTCTTTGCCCTCTTTCGATGGTGTTTAAAACCCTAGTCCCTCCACCATTTATGGAAGAGCTTGAAGTCCTCTTTTTGAGGATTGTGGCATAGGAGAAGGCAAAAAGTAAGACGGCATTAGAAAGGACAAGTCCATCTTCGGGTCTTTTCTCATCCTTCACATGCTCTTCATTGCTTTTCATCCAAAGGCTCCCTGCTGCAAAACAGTCAGCATCTGCTTTAGCAGAGCCTTCAGCCCCTCAGAAACCTGCCAGGTCCCAGGTAAGTGTTAAACCCAGGGCTGATCTTGAGATGTGCCAACACAGAAATATTGGGGTGAAAGAATTTTCATTTTAAACAGCAAATCCCACAGTGACATGAAGCAGCTATAAGCCATGGGCTTTTTTTCTTGAATGCATTTAGTTGTCTGCAGTATTTAACTGTTTTCTATATGGGCCCTGGTGGGATTTCCCAAAGTGCCTAAAAATTTCATATACCTAATTCCCATTGAAATTTGGACCTTAGGAGTTGCTGGCTTTCAATAAGACTTTCAGAAATCTTACCATGTCTTTAATGAACTTGCAAGTTTTAATGAACAGTCATGCGATTTTGGAGTCTTCTTGTCTGGAAGCAAAGCTGGGCTGTAAATCATTACACCATTAATAGCTGTTCCTTCGCCTTTCATTCCTAAGTATGGTAGTAATTATCTGTTTTGCAAAGCATAATAAAATATGTGTCTTCATATTCAGAATATTCATGTAGCAACAATTCTAAAGTTATCATAGATGATGTATAGGCAGTAGTGTGTCCATAGTTAACCAGGCTTCTTAGAGAGCTCGGTTTCAAACCCCAGGGCCATAAACTTTGATTTGGGAAACCACAGTGGCCAAGAAATCACCAGAAAAGAAGGGGAAAGATTTCTCCAGGCTAGATTTTTGCTGAATTGTGGATCCTTAAAATTTAACTTGATATCAAGTTCTTGACCGGCGCAATGATTTTAGATAATATGTAGTTAATGACTGTTGCTAATTTTGCCACTCTTCTCTCTGCAGGAGACTAACCTTATGGAATCAGCTGCTTAGACTGGCTGCTCCCTTCCATAAAGATGGTGTAAGCCTTACTGCCGGCTCTGTTCTCACTCATCAGCATTGGCAAACACCTCTGAGTAAGGTCTTGGTATGACTGCTCTTCTTCCTCTCCCTCTGCTTCATTTCCCTGAACATGAGGCTCACAAGCTTCCACATTTCCCCCCATGGCTCCTCAGACACATAGGAATGGGTTTATTCCAGCCTCTCCCCGCACTGTTTTATGTCACCTTAAACTTTATATCCNNGGGTCTTGTTAAAGACTTTTTTTTTTTTTTTTTTTTTTTTTTCTTAGGAGTGTGAATAATAAAATATTTATGAAACTCTTACAACTTCAAAACTGCACGTGGGATTAAAATATAAGCTAATAGAGGAAAAAAGATCACAGCAGAGATATTTTCCAACATTTACCATGAACATCCTTTGGTCTCAGGAACTGACTGAGTTAGATTGCGTTCTCCCCCAAAATTCCATGGAATGAGACTGTTGAACTGTTCATGAAAGGAGCAGCCTAAGAAATTGCAGAAAAATTACATGGAAAGCTAGAGGTACAAGGAATGAGCTACCTTCAAGAGGGTGCAGTCTTTTCATCAAGGTTAGCTGAAATCTCCACACTTCTTTAGTACAACCAGAACGTGAACACCATAGAACATTTAAAAAAAAAAAAGCAAAACCTCCACAACCTCTAAGTTAAGCACAAACCTGCAAAGTTTCTCCTGCTATAACTGTGCCACAATAAACAAACTCATCAGAGTTGCTGAGATCAAGCACAGAATATTCTCAGAAGCTGAGTTTTGCTGCCAAAGGTTATAAAGGCATTTTTCTGTCGGTGCTGGGAGCTGCCCAACAAATAGCACATGGGAACACAAGAAGCTGGGGTGGAGAGGGGCTCTCCATTGACCGGCATATGTAAGGAGCTGGAGCTAGTAGTGTAGATATGTCCTCCAGAATATTGCATTTAGAAATGGATTCACCATGGTGGTAAAATCTACAAAAATACCTGTTTTTTTCATATATCCAAGAACCAGTTTGTGTCCTGCTCTAGTGGTGCTTGGCTAGTTGAACTCACTTTGCTTATGTAAGGCAGGATTCAGTGGGATCATGTCTGTTCATTTACGAGGTTCCTGACTTATTATTTCACTTTATCTACAAGTTTCTTCTTCAGGGTGGGGGTAGATATGAAGACAGGAAAGGTTTGGGTTTTTCTGTTTTACAACTGCTATGTTTAAGGTTGTGTCTTAGCTTTGTGAATCTCCTAGACTTTTTTTGTTTTGTTTTTGT
>VXBJ01003714.1:0-16077 GCA_013400055.1 Nycticryphes semicollaris
AAGTCTTCTTCTGAAACCACTTGGAAATGGATTTGTACATAATATGGTATCTCATCACCTAGGCTGCTGGTGCCTGAGCGTCGTCTGCTCCCTGAGATACCATAAAATATACAAGACTGAGTGTATATTTTAAAGAAAGCATTTTCTTGTAAGTGGCATAAACCCATTCATTTTATTTACATGCTTATTTATTTCCAAAAATAGAGTTGGTCCACATTGGACAAGAGAAATCAAGAAGCCATACAGTAGAAGAGTTAAAAGTCCAACATTTAACCAAAGTACAATGAAATTCCAGAAGTCTGTGGCCGACTCGAACCATGGAAACATACACATGAACCACACAGACATTTGTACATAGAGCATTATATTACCAATAATATTTGCAAACATGAGGTCAAGATGGCTAAAAACCCAGCAGAACCAAACCAGGGGGCATGGCTGAACAGAAGCAGGTGGTGAGTGACTGTCACTACATCAGAGAAACACCACTCTCCAGAGACTTCATATCACTTTTTGTCTTTTCTTTAACTGAGAAAGTCCTAATTTTTCTGCCCTGGGGATCAACATTGAGGACAGGGTGAAAGCCCACCATGCGCAGCTCCGGAGGGCAGACCGAGCGGCTGGGCCATGCGAGGACAGGGTCACCCGGGCAGACACTGGGTCTCATATACACCGAGGTGTGGAACAACCTGGCTGCCCAACAGCATGGGGGCTAAGCTTCACTCAGAGCACAAAAGCCCAGCCTAAAAACCACCAGGTGTGTTGCCGAAGCAGGGCAAATCTGCAAGGCAGGACCTTGTCCCACCAGCCTGGACAAACTGAGGCTACCCGCTGCTACCTGGCCTTAAAGAGCATCTGGAAAAGAAAAAGTAGGCATTCATACCCCTGTGGTGTGCTGTGGGGTGTCCAAAAAGGGTCTGGATGGGTTTTGTCTTAAAAACAAGCATGTCCCTCCTTCACTGTGGGCAACTTTTGGCATTAGCAATTCCAGTCCTATCTACCTTTTCTGGAAGACCACAAACAATCCAGCATGAAAACACCTATGGTATTAGAGGATGTTGCACCGGATGGATGAGGGAAGTGATTTTTACTCAAACAATTGAACATTTTTACCTTTTTTAGATTAAAAAAAAAAAAGCGAGCTCAGAGGCCTGATTGATAGTAGAAGAATAAAAACCAACAAAAAACAAAAGGAAAAAACTCATTATCTCTGCGTTATGGCCTGGTTTGTCTAGGTACTTCCATGAACCTCACTGTGCTAATATCTCAGTGTCTCCAAAGGCTGGAAAAATAAGATTTAAATCTGTATGTTCTCCTGCAGAGAATCACAGCAAGCAAAAGGGGAAACACAGCTGTAGAACTCCTGATACTTCTACAAACAACCCCCTACATAGGGTAGAACCGCATTAAAAGGGTATAAATTACTTTTCCTTTTTCAAGTAATCCTTGACACTCACAATATTAAGCCTAGTCCAATATGGATGCTAGTATTGAGCTAATTTACAGAATACCAGTGATAATTATCTCTACCTAACAGGATTTGAAGGCAGGTATACTAAGTACATTTAGAAAAAAATACTAATACCAAACTGCCAGACCTTTGACAGCAGTTAAAACCGAAGTAGCCGTGCAGTTTTCTATATGGATAGCCAGCCTTTAGCACAAGTCACTATTGTCATCTGAGCCTGTAACAGACAACTTTATCTTCTGATCTGTCTTCTAGAACTTTTCTAATCTCAGATGTGAGATACATTTTTAAAAAGAGATGGGCCTGATCCCGTGCAGTTGGGTACGTGCAACACTCCCCAATGAAACTCAAAGCCCAGATTCCTAAATAGAGAGCACAAGAGATTTTTTTTTTTTTACATCAAATAACTATCATGCAAGCATACGACGATGTTTTTATATTAAGTACTTCAAATTCAGCTGGTATTATTTAACTAGAAGTGAGCAATCTTATTAAATCAGTATTTCTAGGGGGAGGGGACAAAGGTTGTGCCACTGCCAACCACCAGATTACCACGGAAAAACAGCACACGGACATCGTGGGGGTCTAATGAACTGTGTTACGGGAGAGCTCACGCACAGCAGCCTCTCAGACCTTAGCTCCTAACTCTGTAATACACAGTTATTTTCTGTGGCAGTCTATACACCTTCACTTCTTTTGCTTTTGCTACCCAGAAACAGATAGTCTGAATGAGCAAATCACTTAAAGACTTGCAATATTGGAACATTAAAAATCGCTTTTTTCACCCTGACTATTGCCTTGCATTTTCCAGGGTAAGGCCCATGGTGCTTACAGCACCAGACCTTATCATGCTCTTCTGAATTTTCCAGTCGTAGTAAAAACCAACCGCTCTGTTCTTTCAGTTACCAATTCTTACATTTAAATGCTAACTCTAACCAAAAGTCTTGAGGTGCCTGCAGTTAACCTGCTCCTACTGCAAAACCCAATGATCTATCAAAAGCACCTACTCTTTGGTACAATGATCTATTGAAGACAGGGAAGATGGGAGACGTGAGAGTATTTGCCAAGACTCGTAGACTTTTAAGAAGCCTAAAACTGTGGTAGAGCAGCAAAGGGTTGCTCTAGGTCAGACCAGTTAGTTATGGATCCTCCTAGGCCTCTTGAGAAGAATGGTAATGCAAGTCTGCACATGTGCACACACACACATGGACAACTCTCCCTCAAAAACAGAGCTAAGATAACACCTCAAAAATAATGACCGGACCCCTCTCCCTCCCTTTCTGCATACTGTCAAAATCAAAACCTTTTGGGCTTTTCTTGGTAAAACCAGAAGAGAACAGAACACAGCCAAAACACTAGTTGCTGAGGCATGCTCTGGGATCTGGCAGATCTGCAAGTCGAGCTCAGGGTAGGAATTTGAACTGGAGGAGTCACACAACAGGAGCAATCTAGATGCTATGCTACCCAGTATTCTGAGCTCATTTCTCCGCTTTGGTCAACTAGTCTTTGCAGCCTGGACCTAGATGCGCTCACCAGAAAAGTTCAATGAAAAACAACCCTTCTCCACGTGGCAACTTTGGTTTTAATGATTCAGTGTTTTCCAGAGGAAACTCATTTGCTCGAAGTCTGAAGATCTGCTCAAGATGCAGGCCTGGAAGCCTTTGATTACCATCTCCAACCAGACTTTTGTCTACTTTGTGCTGCCCAAGTGATCAACATCAGGTGCAGCCAAAGAAGGACTCTATGATAATTATCCTCTCGTTACAAGTGTATTTTTTTAATAACTTATTGGGAGGACTTGATAAAAAACTTTTAAAACATCCAAATAAAGACCAGTTGACTCTCTGTCTCCTGCTGTTTGTCACCATGCTCAAAGATTCTGGCAGATTACCCAGAAAAAAAGATTGATCATAGAATAACAGAATGGTTTGGGTTGGAAGGGACCTTCAAAGACCACCTAGTCCAACCCCCAGAGAGTATGTTGCTTACAGCCTATCACATACTGAAGAGTTACAGCACTTCACTTTCTCCTTCTCAAACCAGAGTTCAGGATTCCCGGTCTGCAATTCCCAGTGCCCTGTTTAATACTTTAATTAAAAAAATAATAATCAGACATTAGGATGTTATCTAGTCATGGAGAATACTAAGCTATTTTCTAACAGCCCTATTTTTTCTAGTAACTTTAGTGTTTCGATCTCAAGCTCTCTTCAAACTCCTGGTTACATCTGTTGCTCATCCTCCCGAATTTACTACTTTGCTCCAACATTCTAACCTCAAACACTTGAGTTTCAGAGGGAGGCTCCTTATCTTTACCATCCAAAAGGAGTAGGTGATGGATAGGTAGGCTCTCAAACATGACTTATGCTCCAGAATGATGCGGAGAAGTCACTTTAGCATGAAGTAGTGCAGAAAATTAACAGTGCCTTCAGTCCCGCATGCTCAATTTTTCTCCTCACCTTCTCTCTGATATACTTAAGAAAGGATTTTCTCCCTATGGCCGCTGGCTCTTCAAAGCCCCTCCTAAACTGCTTACTTTCCAGGTCACAGGTTACCTGCCGTACAGCACGGCTCTTTCAGTTTACTTTGTAAGAGCTGGGCTTCTGTCTTTTGACAGGATCTTGCTGGACTTCAGAAGTCCCTTCCTTTACAACTATTTTGCTTCATAATTGATTCCCACTTCAGCTCTGAAGCTCCTTCATGACAGAGCTCTGCCTAACTTGGGTATCTGTAATCTTTCCAGGTATCTACGGGGCTGCCTTGACAAGTCTGGGGACTTTATTTTTTCTGATCTTCTCCCCTGCAATATTTTGTAACACAAGCCTCATTTTCCGACCAACACCTTCTACCCCTGAGGATGCTGAACCTGTAATTGTATTGTGGTCACTGCTATTTAATGACTCAACAGTAATTAAATCTTGAATGCGTTCTTACGTTTTAGTCTTAAATCAAGTCTAACTCTATACCACGCTGCTACAAGAAATGATCTTTTAAGTAAGTCAAGATGCTTGTTCACCAAAATGCTAGACAGCTCTTTTCCAAACAATCTGGCCAGATAGCATGGACATAATTGAATTTACTTTTTCTTACAGGTTTGTGAAGATGCATGAGTCTGGTGTTCTCCCAAGTTCCATGAAATCCGTAACCTTCTTCTTGTCTGGAATAGAAAAATCTAACACCTCCATGTCCTTAAAATACAGGATTTACATCCAACATAAATTTGGCTGTGTGGTCATCACTACTCCAATTTCCTCTCAGATTTTACAGCAACTTTTTAGATCTAGTGTTCCATCACAACTTTATGACCTAGCATGCCCATTTGGTACAGTTTGATGGCAGGTAATTCAGTGCTGATTTTCATCACCTCCCCACCCTGTTTCAATCAGATGATGCCACGGTCTATTTACACTGCCGAGCAGTCTACAACAGCTATTTTTGTTTCACATTTCCACACTGGTAAACAGACATTTTTCGTGTTTGGACCACATGCCCATTTCTTACCCCAATCTGCAGTCCAACAGCTGGTTGCTTCTCCTGTGTACACAACTCTGCTCTCAACCTCCTCATACTCTGTGCCAAAAACTCACCCTTTGCCCTGCAGGAGCAGGAGAAACGGGCACACGCTTTTGTTCCTGGCACTCCCATTCAGCACCTTTGCCCAAGCCCTGACAGCCTCAGCCTTACACCAGCACTGTGTTCAGTCCAACCTCCCAGAACCCTGCCCACTTTCTGCGTGACCATTCTAGGGAGGCTTCGGCTGAAGTGGAAACCAGTTTGTGCTGCGACAACATGACTCTTCACTTCACCTGCTCATCATACCCTTTCTACCGGTTTCCCAGGCATGCCGTAGGACTTTAGGAAGAGATGCCACAATGTCTTAAATTCTGTCGTCTTCCCAAGCACCCAAATATAGCTTCCCTAGTACCTCATCTTCAAGGATGACAGCCCCAGGCTTGCACCAAGCACTCTGATATCTTCCAGGATCTACTTGCCAACTAAACAAGCAACTCATCAGATGGATATCCTAATCATTGGGAACAAAGCCTGTATTTCACACAACCAAATCCTCTGCCCTCCAAGCTTCCCAGAGCTACTTCCCCAGCTTCTGGAGGCATCTCCAGGACAGAGAACAACTCGTCAACCAAGGCTTTAGTGTTAAATTATAAATAGTTCCTTTAATCCTATCTAGTTGCAAGTCAAGTTTCCAAAAGCCAAGGCAGCCAGTGCCAAGATGAAGATGGACCACAACCATCTGCAGATGATTTAATGACTCTTCTCCATTTATTTAATCTCTTCTCCACCAGCTCAGCAACTTTGGCCTCAAGACATCTTCTGGAGCTTGGAGTGCCTCCACTTGTTGCACTGTATAGCATTTTATCAGAAGATAATCACTCGTAAAGTGTGTCCTCTGCATTTGTGTGTGCAGTTCCTAATGCAATTAAGACAATGTTCTCTATTTCCCATAATTAAGCTGGGATTTTTACTTTATCACTATATAAAGTCCATCTTTAAACTAAAAATAGACTGAGCGTTAACTGATTCCTTTTTTAATTACTTTAAACCACCAATTAGAGACTTTCATTGGACAAGATAAGCTACATATGGCCTTGCAGGAGCCTGCAAGGACTCATTTACCACGACTTTTATTGACAGTTGCAGCTCAGAAGCCAATTTTTTTTTTCAAAGATTGAATGAGCCTCTGAACACAGCACTGTCAAAAGACCTATCCACAAACCAAACTGCTTGTGTGCATGAAAGCAGAGATGACAATTATATGAATTTGTAGTGCTTATTTCACAATTATGAATGCTGGAAAATAATTCAAAGCCTCTCTTCCCTATTTTGCTCAGAGACCCTCCTGGTTGCCCTTCAGCAGCCCTTGCAAAGGTGAGCCTACTGTCACTTATTATTTAAATAAAATAACCTTTTTAATAAAAAGAAATATTGACCCCATTTATAAATCTCTACCTGACAAGACACTGGTTTCTCCACCTCTGGTCCTGCTCACACAACATTCTTCTTAACTTGACCTGCCCACACAGTTCCTGATAAGCCAACAAGACATTGCCAGCTGTCCTCAGCATCACTTGAGTGGGAGGTTTAAATACCAGATTTCACAAAATCCTTCATCCACACTTCCTAGCCCCAGCATTTCTTGAAGTATTGACAGACCAGCACGGCTTCACAGTTTGCCTAGGAGACAGTTGGACCTGAACAGAAGAGGTGGCCCCTGGAAAGCCAGTGCCCACTTCTTGAATCCCAGGTGAGTCTTGAGGACTCTGGACCAGCTGATGCTGACATGCTGATGCATGGTCCCAAGGAGATGCTGGTTGGAGCTCCTCTGCCCATACTAAATACCTGAGCAAAAGGCAAGCCCAGAAGAAGCAAATTCCAAACCTCAGGAGACCACAAACCAGCAGCCTGCATCACACTCACAAACTGTTGTGCAATCACAACAGACCACAGAGAAATAAAACATATTCCCTCATGAAACACTACAGCAACTCCAACCCGGAGGATAGAAAGACACTCCAACCAAGGCAGCTAATCTTCAAATGACAGCACTGCTCTGAGCTGTCCTTGCCAGACAGGTCCACCCAAGATGCACAACCACTATCCTTCACTCTGGCACATGACAGCACGCTTTTCCACCCAGAGTGGGAAGAACAAAACCCAATCTAGTCTTTGACCAGGGCCTACACACCAGCTGGAGGGCACTGCAGATATGATCAGTGCCCGCTGATTTGAGCTGGGGTCACATATTGAGACATTCACCAGCAACAGAAAAAAAAAGCCACTGTTCATTTTCTCCACTCTCAGCTCCCAGCAACATAAATTACCCAAGCATCTCTCATATATAGATGTGGTCTACTCCAGCTGCTGCATGAAGCCTGCAGCTTCATCTTAGCACCTGCTGCATCAGTACAGCTGGTGACACAAAGGAGCTACAAACACATCAGTGGGGGTCTGCCCCACAGCAGACTTGCAGTTCTTGCATCCTCACACACTAGCCCCCAAAGCCCTATGCCTGTGCCCACCCTAGCTAGAGCAACAGCGCATCAGTCTGCAGGATGAGGAGGCATCTCTGAGAGCCCAGGCTCAGCTCCTGGACCTTCCCACAGGCACGACAGTGCTACCTCACTGCTGAAACCACTGAAGCATGTCAGTGAGACACTATCTCTTGCACCAAGACGGTCACCCATGGGGACTGCCACACGGTCTCTGTACCATGTATAGAACGAAATCTGAACCCATGGGTGTCAAGAAGGTCATGTGGATTCAGATGCCGTTTGCAAGTCACCTTTACTAGCAGCTCTCCATAGAAATCAACATGCTGACTGGGATGACATTTCAGCCTGTAGAGGTTTCTGCCTGAAAAGTTGTCTAGATCTCTCCAAAGCATGCACTTCAGCTTCCCGGAGGCACACAGAGGATCAGTGCCCACAGCAGCCACCTCCCTCCGAGGTTTCACTAGCCGAGAGGGTCACATCCTTCCACGCTGCAGATGTAACACACCTCTCACCTCTCCAATCTGGAACAGAAAGAATGAACCTTTTCTTCGCTTCCTGCATATTTCAAGATAGTGTTTCAAGGAAAAAAATCCTTCTGCACCTCAGCCAGGAAGGCTCAGTACAGACTTCCACTGCAGACAATCCTCTTTTCACTTCAGTCTCCTACATAGCCTAAGAAAAGTCTAAGGTGTGTATTTTGCAAAGCTAGCATCAGGATGGATAGCAAACCAACTGATGACTGGCAAAGCCAAGGAATTATCTAAGGTAAGACCAAATTAGCTGATGGGGAGATAAAGAAGATGCTCAATCAAAGCAAGCACTCTCCCAGCTGATGGCTGATCCAGAGAGTAGCAGATGGCAACCACATGTTATGAACCTAAGCCTCAAGACAACGAGGTGCAAAAATGGCCAGCCACCTACACAGCTGGTCTCCTCTTATATCTAGGGCTACGTCTACACAAGCAACTGGCACAGTCAGAGCCAAGTTCGACAGCAAAGGAGTTACTGGTCAGGACCTGACAGTTAAATTATCTGTGTTTCGGGGATTTTACCCTTCCGCAAGCTCTAGCTTAGTCTGACAGACCTAATGCCCAGCTTGCAAGTTGGCCCAGCTTGTCTTTTGCCTTAGTTAAACCCAAGGCAAATCTGAAACTGCTCCACAATAAAACCAAGGCAGGTTACACAGGGACAGCAGAGCACTTTGCTGCAGAAGTGCACGCCCGACCCAGGCGGCGAAACCACCGTAGACACCACAACGGCCCTTAGGGCGTCTGGTGCAGGGTCCTGGTCACCCAAAACAAGACAATACTCAACATGTAGGCAAAACTCACAGCCAGCCTGAACAGGGCAGTGTCTTGGCTGGACGTGCTGTCTTCCAGAGCAAACGGCTCAGGACCATATCCCTTTTGCAGGTGAAGGAGCGCCAAGCAGTATGGATTCGTAGAAGGACAGCGAAGCATTGTTCGAGGTCATCCAGAGATTTGCTCTGTCGTGTTTTAATCAGTCAATAGTCAAAAGACAGTGGGGCCAAAAGTCCTCTATCTTTATATTTTCTCACTTAATTTACAGATGATATTTTTCCATGAAAACGTGCCTCATTCCTTGCCATATGAATTCAACTCTCCCTCTTCTGCAATATTTTGTCTCAAACAGGCTACACAACTGTGTACTACTTTTACAGAGGGAGGTGTGACATGCTCCGACTCTCCCAAACCCCACGACTGCTTGTGTGGCTTCAGCCACGTGCTGACACCCAACCGTGGAGAGGGGCCCAGCAGAGCTGCCCTGACTGGGGAGTTCAGCCCCCTGCTCCCCTGGGAGCAGCCGCCCAACATCCCCCGACTGCCCATGGAGAAGGGTCTGCCAAACCTGATGGCACCTAGCTCTAACATGCTTCTCCGCCAGTGGCACCCCCTTCCCTCCACCCTGAACACTGCTTCAGGAGCTGAAGTGCTACAAGGGTGGCCATGGCCATCCACCTCTGCCAGCCTTCTTCTGAAAGCCTCTTCCCACCCTCCAGACAGACACCACCTCTTCTGCTGTGACTGTTAGCAGCTTCTGCCCCAGGACAAACTCTCTTCACCTGGCTTGTACCTGCCTGAGGCCACTGGCTGGGCAATGTCTTCCTTAGTGACAGCGGCACCATACCCACCTGCAGGAGTATGTGCAAACCTGCTCATCCTTTCCCTTCCAACGTACTTCTCCAGTGACAACTTTTATGCCGCCCAAATTGCAGTAAAATATGCAGTGTACAGTTGGAAAAGTAATTCTGTGAACCCCTAAAAATGGATGATTTGGCATTTATGTCTCTCTGCTAACTACAGCATCTCAGGGCTGTGTTAACAGCAAACAATGCACGGCCCTGTAAAGTCTCAGAGCCCACCTGTGTTTTGCCAGAAGTGGGATGTGTTGCAGACCCCTGGCTGACTTTCCGCCAGCTACTACAATACAGTCCCATCAGGAGATGCAGTGCTTTGAAGAGAAGCAAAAAAAAGCAAAAAAGTGGGATAGGCAGGCTAAGAGAAACTCCCAGAGTGGACCCAGGACCATCTGGGCTGAGCAGTACAGGAATGGGCACAGCATCGCCGGTGGGAGCAGAGCAGCCTGGCCCTGGCAGAGAATCACAGAATGGTCCAGGCTGGCACCTCTAGCATCATCTAGTCTGACCTCTCCGCAGTCAGCAGGGACACCCCCAACTAGACCAGGTTGCCCAGGGCCTCGTCGAGCCTCAGCTTGAATATCTCCAAGGAAAGGGCCTCAACCACCTCCCTGGGCAACCTGGTCCAGTGCTCCACCTCAGAGTAAAGAACCTATTCCTAATATCCAGTCTAAATCTGCTGTTCTCCAGCTTGAAGCCATTGCCCCTCGTCCTGTCACTGCAGGCCTCTGTAAACAGACCCTCCCCAGCCTTCCTGTAGCCCCCTTCAGGTACTGGAAGGCTGCTATTAGGTCTCCCCGGAGCCTCCTCTTCTCCAGGATGAACAACCCCAGCTCCCTCAGCCTGTCCTCATAGCAAACTCCTCATAGAACTTTGAGAGAGGACCATCCTTCCCTGCCACCAGCCCATTACCCTCCCAATTTCAACAGATCCCACTTGTGAGGAAAAAAGATGCCATGAACTTCCTGTCCAAAGATTAAGCTCTGGTTAAAACAGGCTTTTAAAAAAGTTTGTAATTTTGAAAGTCTATTTAGATTAACCTTAAGTAGCTTTAAACTACATATGCCTATCTCCTTGCCATGTTCGCAACCCACACACAACATTTGTGGTGCCAGCGAGCTAAATCATATGCAAGTGAGCAGAGTAAAAGGAACCACAGGCTTGAAAAAAGCTCTGGGCTGAAAATATCTTTCATTGTTGCGAGTGGCACAGGAGATGGCAACGGCAGAAGGAATCAAGAATAAAAATGGAACTTGCTTGTTTACCTTGTCGGCTTTGTCAAAACATTTTGACAACACTTTGCATACAGCCTGCTTCTCTGTTCTGCTACCAAAAATTCAGATCCTTTCACCTATCTTCACACGTTATAGAAGGAAGCCAAGAAGAGTAAAACTTTCATGGAGAGAAGTGAACGTGCAAAAAATACAAAGCTCAGTTTGAGAACTTAAAACTACACTGGATTCCTCTTCCAAATACTCCAAACACCAACATGAACAGTGACCCTTCAATTACACAAGCTGAGTTAGCAAGGAGCAGGCAGCCAGCAGAGGAGGGTAGTAAGAAAATAAAAGGAAAGTTTGTGTAAGCCTGACAAAATCAATGCAAAAAAACCCCCTCAAAACAAAACAAAAAAAACCCCACCCCAACCCCAAAAACCCCGAAAGAAAAAACCCACAAAACCAAACAAATGGAAACTCCCCATTCAAATCAGAATTTTAAATTTGCATTTAAAAATACAAAAAATCTTGTCAGTGTTGCTTTAACAGAGAAACTCTCCAGCACTTTAGGCAGAGCCCTAACTCTCAGAAAGCAATCCAAGCCAGTAAGATGGAGCAGGCTTTTGAATGAGCAAATTTCACATTTGTGGAAGAATTTGCTTTCCCTGCCTTCTTTCCAACTCACCTAAGAGAGACTCTTTTTCTACCCATTGGACTAGCAAAACCCAGGAAATTGGTTGGTTCTAGTTATACTTTGAGTTTTCATGTTTCACGAGAGCCCCCCAAATGTAAACCTGTTTTAGCATTCTTGTACATTAATGTCAGGATTCTCCACTTCTAGCTCCCACAACTTCTGCCACAGAGAAGTCAATCAGATTTGGTATATGCCCTGGGACGGGAAATGGGAGGTCTGGGTTTAAAGCAAACAAGCAAACAAAAAATAATTATGTCAGTGCTCTGCAAGGTGTTGGATCCAAACTTGGTGGATCTGCTGAAGTCTTCAATCCAAAACACTTGGTATTTTTACTTAAAAAAAAAAAAAAAAGAAAAAAAAAGGTTAACCTGCTGAACTTAGAGAAAAGAAGAAAGTGGTGGACCTTTGAGGAAGGGAGACAAAGTGTGCAGGTGCAAAAACATCACATGCCGAAGTTCACCACCTTAGAAGAAATCCATTTTGCTTTGTTTGGTTTTGTTTTTCTTAAGTGCCAGGGAAACGTGCTTCCCAAAGGGTGGCTTTAGAGTTTACAGACTCCAAGGTGGGAGCATGAAGTGAAGACATGCCAAAAAGTCAGGTTTTTGTAAACCCTTCTTGAAAAAGTGCATGTGTTTTTAGTAAAAATGCATATCTACCAAATCTTCACTGACCACGGGCCACTTGTGTACAGAAAGTCACATCAATTTGCAGCATCAATGCTGAAATTTTTGCCTTTTCCTTCCACCCACCTCCCCAATTTTTTTCCTTGGGAGACATACAGCGCCACTGCATTAGAACGTACAAGAAATGAAAACAGTGAGTACAACCGATATAGATCCATTGACTTTTTATTACAAATGTACTTGATCACTTGGCTTCAAAAAAGCTTAAATCAACCCCTATTTTCTGTACGCCAGTACAAAGTAAAATCTATTTTACAAATTAAATACCTAAAAATTTGACAAAAATATTAAAGTTTGATGGAAAAAACAGTTATAAAAATCTTAAATCCCCTTTTAAGAAGGTAAGAGATAACATCCCCTCCCAACCCCACAGTCCTGTTATACAATATTAATAGTCATTTTTTTTAGAATAGGTAGGTATGTTATATCTTGCTGTTAGCATACAGTCACTCTAATAGCTTTATCTCTATATACTCCAGTTAGTGCATGAATGCCATCTGATTGAATATAATCAACTATCTTTAACTGATCCCTAATTTACATTTCATAGCTTGCATAGTTTGAAGGGACAAAGGTTACACTACAGCTAATCATAAAAAAAGGTGGTTACAGTGCTATTTTTAAAGGCAACAAAGTAATTGCTCCCAAAAAAAAAAA
Organism: Nycticryphes semicollaris; assembly: GCA_013400055.1. Taxonomy (NCBI): domain Eukaryota; kingdom Metazoa; phylum Chordata; class Aves; order Charadriiformes; family Rostratulidae; genus Nycticryphes; species Nycticryphes semicollaris. Next base: position 12,886 of record VXBJ01003714.1, read on the forward strand.
AAAAAAAGAGAAGTTATCGGTGGGTTCTGGGCAGGGGTTAAATTGCCGGCAGCTTTCTGCCCCGCGGGATGGCACGTCTCAGCCCAGGCAGCCCCTCTGTGCCACACCGTCACCCGGCACCGTTCAACCCCTGCGCGGGATGTGCAGGAAAGTGACACTGTCAAGTATTTTTATTTTCCTTTTTTTTTGTTTGTTTTTTAATTGCATTTTCCACACAAAGGTCTCTCCGCCGCACGTCGGTACACCCAGCCGGAAGGCGAGCGACCTGTTGCCAGCTCCCAGCCCGGTCTCTGGCCAGTGGTCCCTGGGCGGCTGTGGCCCGGACGCCCCTGGAACGGCCAGCCCAGAGCTCGCTCCGGGAGGCTGCGGCCGGTCCCTCCTGCTGCGGGCGGCCAGCCGCAGGGATGCCGGCCGCCGCCGCGCTGCCAGCCCGACCACAAAGAAGAGGCGGGAATCAACAGCAGCTTGTTCTGTTTCTGCGTTTTTTGTTTTGTTTTTTCCTTTTTTCCTTAACTTCTTGGAGACAGAGTCATTTTACTTTTTTTTTTTTTTTATAAACAAAATAATAATAATGATGACTTTGAATTTGAATTCCCATTAGCATAAAACCACTTAAAAGGCGGTTGTATTTCAATGGTAAATTACTTGACAGTGTCCCTTTAACTGAAAAATAAAAATAATGTCAGTATTGCAATGAATTTCAAGTTTTCTTGCACGTAGTCATTATAAAGTAGTTTTTATCATGCTCTTGGACCTATTCTACAAGACATTTAAAAGCATATCATCAAGGAAAATATAAGGCATACTTCTTAGGAATTAGATATCTTGGCACATTTGAGCATACTGTCTTTTTTTAAAACAACACATATGGTCAAATATACCTTTCTTCTTCTAACATTAAATAGGGTTTTATGTACTTTGTTTGAAATACTGAGATATTAGAGCCTTGGTAAAGTACCGAGCACCTCCGGGAAAAAAAGCAAAACAGAAATCAAAATAAAACCAGGAGCGAAATCCTACAAACGTTTACAGTCATTTTAGTCTTTCATTAGCATCATTCATAAAGTCCTACAACATACATAAGGTGTGTTAAAAGAAACAAAAAAAAAACCCCAAACACCCCAGCCCAACAAAAAACAAGGAAACACGCAGAAGAAACACAAAACGAGACAAAAACTGACCACGAGTTCTCGGACACTGTTTCACCAGACTGCCAGCGGGGCTGTTACAGGCTGTACTGGTCTGACTGGAACCGCGCGGCCCATGCGCTCCTCCAGCCAGCTGGACCCCGGGCAGGACGCGGGGACGGGGGACGGCGGGGGCGCGGGCAAGGAAGACCCTGGGCGGGCAGGGGTGGGGGGGAACGCTGCCGGGCTCTCCTCACCTCCCGCCACCAACTGCGGGAAGAAGCAGGAGCGCCGGAGCGCGTCTCCGACTTTGGGGAGGGCAGTGAGCAGCAGGACCGAGACAATCAATCAAGTAGCAAAACCAAAGCAATTAATTTCCTAACTACATCTAGCAGCATGGAGAACGCAGTCCCGCACACGTCACAGTTGAAGTACAATAACCCATGGAACTGCCCACCCAGACCCTCCGGTCCGAAAGCAGGTTATCAGACAAACGTTTACATGCGACTGAGAACCATTTCACATGTCACATTACGCACTCCGAGAGCTTATTTTACTACTGGGAAATAGGAAAGTGCACATTAAAGCAATTTTAAACATTTCCAGTGATTGTTTAAAAGAAACAGAAACACCTTGCTACCGGCATCTCATATTTAACTTTCTGTGAACGCTAGCGGCAAACTTCGTTAAAGGGCAATAATGCATGGTACAATGGAAACAGCTTGTTTTGACACGTACAGTACATCTCAAAATAAAATTAAATTAAAAAAAAAAGGGGGAATTATAACTTCAAACGGAAATAAAAAGACAGCAGGAAATAAAAATTCCTTTTAACCAGTTTTTTTTTTTCTTTTTTTTTTTTTTTTTCTTTTCTCCCCACCCTTCCAAAACTCCATCCTTGACCATCCATCAATCAGTACAGAAGCGCAGGCAGCCCCTGCCCGTACAGGTGGTGCCTTCGCGCGCAGCAGCCAGGTCTACCAGACGGCTAACTTTGCCAGGAGCGTTAAGAAAAAGGATGGCATCCCAAAAAAACCTTCCAAGCGGAACAAGATACTGGCTTCTCTGAAACGCTGTCTACTGAATTCCGGCCAAGAAAATAACAGAAAAAAAAGAAAAGAAAAAATTTTGTTTTCACTGTTTAAGGCATCTTTTTTTTTTTTTTATAACGTTTTCTCTTCACTTGTAATGATGATAGTCATGCAGCAGTTTAATGATAAAAATATATTAATATTTACTATACAGCAGCAAGAAGTTAGTTAATTAAAAGCACACCGAATTTGTAAAAGAAGAAAAAAAAAAAAAGAACCAAAAGACAAAACCGAAACAACAAAAACAACCTGTAAAAGTCTATTATTCTTCTTATTATTATTACAGACAATTTCAATCTGGACAACACACCTGGACAGGTTAGTGTTCGGACAAATCCGCCTCTCCCTACCCTAGGCTTCGAGCAGAGCCCGCGAGCGCACACGTCGGCGAGGAGGCTGGGGTGGGGAGGGACGGGCACGGCGAGGCTCGCCAGGTATGTAGCCAGTAACAACTAGCACCACAGCTACACGGGAATCTGTCACAGACACACACCGGCTGGGCTTCCGCCACATCACAACCCGCCGAACCCCATGGCTCAGTAGGATTGCTCTGCCATCGCGCCCCACGGATGTCTAACAGGCCGGGGGACAGTCAGCGGCACTGGCGGGGGGTCACAGCGCAGGCTGGGACCTCTCGCGCTGAGCAGACAGTGCTAGTGCCAGTGGCCGTGCGGAAAGACTACCTGCTGCCCAAAAACAGGCCGACTGGAAACCGCCGCACGTCAGGTTAAGTACTTTAAGTACACAGAATAATAAAAAAAAAAATATATTATGAACAATACAAGTACATCTCATATACACAATAATGACAATACGGCTACTCAGTTGTAAACCAAACAGGTGCAGAAAAAAATATTATGGGAGGAAATTATTTTCTTTTTTTTTTCTCTCTCTCTCTTTTTTTTTCCTTTTCTTTTTTTGTTTTTGTTTTTTTTTTTTTTTTTTTTTTTTTTTCTTTTTTAATAACTTTTGTT
>VXBJ01003714.1:18287-39212 GCA_013400055.1 Nycticryphes semicollaris
GCTTTGTGTCCCCCGCCCCAAGGACTGCCGGCGGGGCCGGGTAGCGCCGACGAGCCGATGGTGGCATCCCTATCACAGCTTTTTGGTGGGTTTACGGGGAGATCCCTCTGCTTCCCGTTCTTGTCACCTCCCCCTGGATCCTGCATCCCGGCCCAAGTGAGGCTAGCTTTGGCTAAAAGTGCCTCTCGCGGCTCGTGGAGGGGATGAAAGCTGTTGTGAGCATCACCAAAAATCCCACGAGAGGCGTTCACGAGGTGGAGTTCGTGGTGGCCCGTGAAACACGCTCTGTGCTGGAGAGACTAACGTTCGTCAATGATTTAAGATTCCAAATTAAGTGGTGAAGGTGTCTGCGTGTCCTAGGTGATGCTTAGGGGTCATGGGTCTGCCCCATCACTATGATTAAAGCCTGTGTTATTAGTGATTCCCTGGGTAATGATATGTCCTCTCTCCTAGGAAAGAGAGGTGAGGGAGAGCATTTCTCGTCCCTCATTGGCCAGTCCAGCCCAAATCACAGCACGACAAAAAAAAAAAAAAAAAAAAACCAACCAAAAACCAAAACCAACAAAACCACAGAGAGGAAAACCTTTTCCTTTTAACACAGAAGTGATGTTTCGGAGCTGCGGTGAGCTGCAGCTTGCCAGCTGTCAGCAGCTATCTGTCAGCCTGCAGAACTACCCTGAACGCCTGGGACACGCGGTGCGACGTGGGTGCTACGTTTGAGTTTCAGCCCGCCCCGATGCCAGACCTCTCCCGTGGGTCCCCAGCGTAGGAACTGTGTGCCGGGCCGACATCGCCGCACTGCACCCCTGTGGCAGGCTGAGGGCTGATGCTCTGGTAGTCCTTCTCTCTCGATTTGCTCTTTTCGTCCTGAAGACAAATGACATTAACTGATTTTAACTGCAACCTAACAACGCCTCTTGCTAACGCCAGCAGGTATCCTTATAGAGTCCGGGTCACTGCTGTATTCATGCGGGAGAGATGGTAAATATATAACTGCTGAGGAAATGCGTTTGGTGAAAGCCTGGCACCCAGGAAGCAGGTGGCTGGTCTGTCTCTGACCATGGTAGGGAGACAACTGCTGGTGGTGATGGTGCTGATCAAGTGCAGCCAGCAGCAGAGGTCATTTTTCCTCCCCATTGCAGGCTGGTGTTAGTGCTTTCAGAGTGGATGTGCTACTGGTGATCCTGGGGACAGACCTGCCGATGCTCCTCCTTTGCTGGGACCCCACTTGCCCAGCCTCTTTCTGTGTTGCTAGTTACAGCAGCTACCTAATGCTCTGGGTTTGAGTCACAATGGGGCTTGAATACAGGCATTTGCTTATTTAAGTAAACAGAACAAAACAAGAAAATGCACTTTTTACCTCTGAATAGGTAATCTTTTTTAATAGGAGCTCTACCATAGCAGCCCCTCCAGGCTGACTAGCTGTGGGCTGTGCTGCAGGGACCTGCATTGGTCTGCCCAGCACTAAAACAAGATAACATGGCAAAGGCAAGCCTGGTGTGACTGTTTGAACAAAGGGAAGTGCAAAACACAAAGGATAGAGGCAATAGACAGGTGCAGGAGTCAGGGAAATCTCTTCAAACCTCATCCAGGTACTGATGGCAAACAACTGGACCTCCTGGCTCCCACACTGCCCTCCCTTGCTGATGTGGTCATATCAATATGTCCCATATGTTTGTTGGCTCTTTGAGCGAGTTTTGCTGAAACCCGACTCAGACCTTTGCTCTAAAAATCAGAAATTTTTCCAATCCCAGTATGAACATATGAAGGGCTTCTTTACGGCTCCGCAGCTTTTGGCTCAGAGCTTTCATAAGGTTTTCTCATGTTTTCTCCCTTCTATGTGTCTCTCAGTAGCAATTATATCCCCTTCAGCCCCTGTTCTGGTAGTTAAATGAGACCAAGTTTTGGTAGTTTTCTCTCATAAGATAAACCCTTTCTTTGACTGTTGTAGTCATCTTTTATTGCACCAGTTTTGGTTCCTCTGAAAGACAGGGGAGAAGTTTTTCAGAGTCATGGCTGGGATTTCAGGTTTAAGATCAATGGGACTTTTGTTTTGAAATCCAATTCAGAGGGCTTTTAAGAACATATCTGATCATTACCGTGAGCATCATGAAGTTCGGACCCCAAGCCTGTTACTCAGCTACAAAACAACAACTCTGCTGACTCCAAGAACTTGTATGAACGTTTATAATCGCAGGAGGGAATCTAAGAGCCATTCAAACAACAGATAAGATTCGTAACAAAAGTGGCTGAGATGCAATTGTTATTGTGCAAGTCAGAGAGAAGGCTGTCACACACGGAGGGTGTTGCCAAGAAAGATGCATTCGAGTCGCTGAACCATTCTTCTCCCATCCGCCATCCGAATTCTCCTGCGGTCTTCCTAGATCTATTCAGGCTTAGCTGGGTGATTCTCTGGCTTAGGGGTGGACAAGTTAAGACTTGCTGTTGGGCACAGCTTTTTGCCAGGATGTGTCAGATCTTTGCCTTGATCCAGTCCTTCTTCAGCCCTCCCACCACAGAAAAGGGAGCATATTCTGGTTCAGAGTATTTCCTGAGCCATGGAGGGACTTGGAGCAATAAAGCAATCAAAGGAAAGTCGCCATCCCCAACTCTTGGAGCTGGGGCAATTAGGAGGCAGTTACAGCTGCGTGAGACATTTGAAGTTGTGCAAAGGCTTAGACCAGCCCCCGGACTGGAGCATGGAACAGGATGGTGAAAGCTTCTGGTGCTTTCCATCTGGGTCTTCTTCAGAGCATGCCTTTGGAGAGAGGAGCCCAGCACGGCTTGTGCACTGTCTGCGAGGCATTGGTTGCCCTGTGAACAAGCCCCATCGTGTGCAGTGAACAAGAGACAAGCACACCACATATGTAAGTCATTTATGAAGATGGGGAAGATGAACTGTGCACACAATAGAGTTGCTATTAAGTCTGTCGATCCTAATTAAAAAAATACTTCTCAATGAAAATTATTTATAAAAAGAAATCACAGTGACCCTAAATCAAATTATTTGTGAATGGTTTTTAGTCTCCCAGATCAGTTAAATCTCCTGTGCTAGTCACTGGATGTCATCCAAACTACATGCTGAATGAACAACATGTCTGCCAAATTTCGGGTTTTTTTCGCCCTCGCCCAGTTTGGCACCGGGCAGTTAAAGTCATTTTTCTAAATATCTTTCAGAACATCAAGCAACTGTAAAATAACAATGGAAAAGCTTGGCCATGGTTAACTTACAGCGCTCCAGTTGTAACCGCTTCTCTCAAAGAAAGTCACCCCGGTTCCTTTGATGATCTCTTCTGGGGGAGCACTGAGACAAGGTTTCCTCCGTGAGGGCACTGAGGGGTCACTCTGCCTGTAATGCCACCCCACCAAGGAAACTGAGCTCCCGGTGTTCAGGAGTGGGGCACAGCCGGATCCATGCTGTTCCTGGGTACCAGGTTTGTGTCCTGACCACCTGCTAGAGACTGACCTCCCAGAGACGTAGCAGCTCTTCCTTGTCCACAACTGCAGTTCCCAGGGAGAGCTGTAAGGACTCCTCTTTTGCTGGCTCTTAAAAAAAAATAAAATATACATATATATATATATATGGAATCAGTAATTGCACAATGGCAGAACAAGTTCTTGCTTCTCATGTCTGCAAAGATAAAGTGCTAATTCTTCTAAGCGTCACATGAAGTCCCATCCAAATGAGTTCAAGTTTGGGATTGTTTTCATGATGGCTTGTTCCAATTACGTAGTATGCTTTCTCTTCTCCCTTGACTGGCCTCCCTGTTCTCAGCAAGTTGGCCTCCCCGTCATCGGTTCTTTCTTTTTCTGACCATGGAGGACTCTGCCATGTCATCACCTGTAGAGAGGGAGGATCCTTGCCAATTCTTGGTTTCCAATGAAGTTAGAGGGCAGAGTGGTTCTTCAGCCCCCCATACAATCCAGTAAATGCTGTCTGCTGTTCTGTTGAAAACCTGCAACAAATAGCCACCGAATTCCAATCTTGCTGGTTTTCAATGACTATAATTTATAAAACCAGGGTGCTCTTCTCCCTGCCTCCTCAGGAGGAGTGAGGATTAAAGCACAGTATCATGTGCATTTGTTAGCAAAGGTTATGGCATCTCTAAATTTGATCGTGCCCTGGTCTAACACCAGCAGATATGTCTTCAGATGGACCAGGGCTATGTTCACCCTGCTTTATGACAGCCTGCCCGATATCCGGCTTGCTTGCCCCTGGTAGAAGCAGTGTGACGCCTGGCTGGACCTCCTGCTTCCCTCCCCTCCTCCCATGCTCACGGTGCTGGCTGGGAAGGAGCTGCCACTCCAGGGGCACCCAGAAGGATGAACACAGCTGGCTCAGTGGGAAAGCTGGCTTTGGTGCACCAGCTGGCTTGTCATTTGATTAGGATGAGGGCACTGCTGTCTTTTTGCTGTATTATTCCTGTTGTTCTCATACTGCCTTGCTGGAGTCTCCAGAGGTATGGCCAACTGCCTGGATGGTCCTGGGGTGCTGTTCCTACAGCTACAGCCATGACTCCATGTCTTTGACTTATACAGCCATGCAACAAGCCAACTGACAGCCTCTTTGCTCTTGCTGTTTTTTCTGGGCTTATAGACATGATGGGGTTTGTGGGCTGTGAATCCATCTCCTCAAGGCACGTTTTTGGAAAGTGTGCTTTAGAAAGCACCGGCAGGCATTGTCTGCAGCACTTCTGGGTTTCCCAGCCCTGCCTGATAGGGATACACCCCACTCCTGTGCCAGAATACCTGATTTATCCTGCTATTAATTCATGGCCTCCAAAAGCTCCTGGATCACACCAAGTGGGGTCACAAATGTGTTCAAGAGCAATACAGCCATTGCAGGTTCTTACAAAAGAATGGTGTGGGAGTAGGCAGTGCTGTCCACATCATATGGAGAGGAGCCTTTGCTCTAGAGACTTCCAGGTATGAGTGTGCTTCGGTCCAGTCAAACCCCAGCTTCCAGGCTGGAGGAGTTTTCTGGCCTTTTGCAACATCTGGTTTTTGAGGTTAAGATTCCCACCCCTCCTCAGTGCACCTTCTTGCAGGCTGGTGGTTTGTTTCCACTACTTTAAACCCCCTTTTCTTAAAAGGCATGTGAGGATGTCAGCAATCCCCAAATCACAGACTAGATCTTTTACAATCCTTTGACATGTTCTTTGTGTGTTCATGGGTCCAAATATCTTCTGCAGCATTCAGACAACCTGTGGAGAACTATGCAAACCCATCATCTCAACCATTGTTTCTCACCACTTTGATCTCTGGATGGTATCCAGATGCCAGCCCAAAGCTACTGATCTTTTGGGGTTTGTTTCCTCCATGTTTTTTATTTTCTGTCTGCAGTGTTGTCTCAGCCGGAGCATAGAGCATTAACTTGATGTGTGTGGAGGAAGTTTCCTGTAGCCAATGCTTGTCCCCAGATCCTTGCTTTGCTACTGGTCCAGGGCAGCTAGGGATGCCAAGGTGACACATTTTATTTTATGAAATTGACTTGCAGTTGAGCTTGTCTTTCAGCCTCCTGCCTGTGCAAGGGGAATTTGACAGGTAGCTGCCCTGTGGAGACCTCTCCCTGGCTGGACAATGGTCTGGTGCTGGTAAAAACACTTCTTCAGGCTCTTTATCGCGGAGCCTGTTGGATGCTTGGAGACAAATTGTTGAGGCTGGTGGATGCTTTGAGAGAACTGCCACTGGAGGACTGATGTAGGTCTGCCACAGCTCCTGGTCAGAGCTGCCATGGTTCTTCATGTCTGAGGAGGTGTGAGAAAGGCATCCCAGCCATGATTCGGAATGTTGAATTATAGTCAGATTTGTCCTGTTGGCACTCCATGGCTCTCCTATGAACGCTCCAGGCACCATCACTGCAGTGAGTTTGTGGTTTCCTTGCTAGCACTTCTCATCCCTACCACCTTGTCCTGAGCAGTGGGATGTTCCAGTTCAGGAGTCAGTCTTCCTTATGAAGCCGGGGGGCTCCACACACTGCTTCCCATTGCCCTGCCAAGGATGTGCCCTCCCAGCTCCTAGTGGGCATAGTTCCAATGGGATGCCACACTCAAGCAGGTAGAGAAGTGGAGCTTAGAGCCCTTGGGCACCCAAAGATGAGGAAGGGCTGCCTCCCCATTTCTGTCCCACCTCGCTTTTCAAAGGCACACTCATACACACAGCAAATTCAGAAGAAAGCTGTCAATAAAGACCATCACTTGCAGTCTCTATGTCGGTGGCATTGTCCAGATCATGGAGCTAGAGATACACCTTCTCAGCAGCCTATGTATCTCTCATCCAATGTCTGTCTTCTCAGAGTGCCAGCCAAAATACTCCCCTAGGGGAATGGGGATTTACTGGGGTGTTGCAGGAGGTAGAGCTGGGCAGTAATGCTGCCTGCCCTGACCTCCTCATGGCCCTTAGTGCACTCAGCCCAGCTTACAGGGGGTGAGGTTGCTTGAGGAGCTGAGGCAAAGAAGGGCTGGTGGGATTGTCTTAACTACTTCTATCTTGGGCCAAAGAAACCTCAAACATTTGTGAAGATGAGAAAGAAGATTTAGAAAAAATTGTTTTGAAATGAGATTTGGAACAAATCACTGTTTTGCAATTCTCAAGAAAAGGATGCTCTGACAGTATTTTCTTCTCCCCAAACGGAGTTCTTCTCCTGAGTTCAGCTGGAAGTGATATTTCACAACTATACAGGAACACTGGGGTCCACAGCATCACAAGCCACCCTGCAGAGGCCATGCAAAAGATGCTGTGAGACAGGATGCCAGCCTCAAAGGCTTTTTTTCTTTTTCTTCCTTTTCCTTTTCCTTTTCCTTTTCCTTTTCCTTTTCCTTTTCCCTTTTCCTTTTCCCTTTCCTTTTTCTCAATTCTGACTTCTAATACATCTTTTTCTTTCCTGAGTAGCTAGTGGCTTTGGGATATCCACCAGGGTTTCCTGGTTTTCGGAATACACACTATTGTGTCAAACTCAGGCCTTGGAAATGGATCCCTTTCCTTCTGTCATATCCAGAAGCTCTTTGGCGAGCTTCTGAGGCTGTGGTTCATCCCAAGCAAGCACCAGCAAACATCTGAAGCATCAGATTAGCCTGGTGGTTTTACAGTGTGCTCAGCTTGGAGCTGTTACAAGGCTGAGCTGGGACCCCAATTCTTTGTGGCAGAGAACATAGAAGGATGAGTTCCCCATTACCTTGGAGGTTGGAACAGAATGGTCTTTAAGGTTCCTTCTGACCCAAATCATTCTATGATTCTATGACATCATAGCTTTGGGGATGCAGGGTGGGACACTGCATGAAACAGAAGACAAACACACCACAAGGACTTAAAGGCCTCCCCACCCTCAAAAAAAAAATAAAAATGCAAGGAAGCATCAGCATAACTCTATAGCAAGTGCTTTCAGCCAGATACCACAAATCAGCTAAGTGGGACTAAAAACAATTAATCCCTCACAGAGAGGATGAAATCATTGCTTAGCATAAAATGTGTGGTTTGTCAGAATGTGTTGACATGGCAGCAAATGCCTGGATCTTGAGACAGGAATCTAAGCTGGCTGCCCCCACTCTGAGACGAGCTCTCAGGTGGGCTGGCTGCTGCCAGCATGACATGGCACTGACTGCCCACCCTCTGTCCAGTTCTGTTTACATGGCTTTGAAAGGAAAACTTCTCCAATACTCATACAACAAAGAGCAAACTCTGTGCAGATCAACCCGCACAGAATAGATGGGTGCTTAGCTTCAGTAATGGATTGCGATAATGGATGCTGTTGAATTTAAACATCCCTATAGTGGAACCTCTTGCTGCATTCCGACAATTGTCTCCTACACCTTGTGCCCACCTAGTGATGTTACTGACTGTGCTTTGGAATCCTTCATCCTTGTGGTGGTAAGCTGCAGTCAGCACTAGCTGTTGGATGCATCCAAGGCTTGTTCTAGCAGTGTAAGCTCATTGCAGAAGCTCAGGACCTGCCTTTTGGGTCCTGGGGACATATGTATGCGTGTGAATGAGTGGAGCCCTGCAGACTGATATCCAAAGCAGTAATTTAAAAGCATGCTACATAAAACCAGGAATAGAGTAATACCTACCTGGAGGAGAGCAGAGGCATTGAAGCTATGCACACATCATAGTTTAAACACTTCCAACCCCCCTCCCTCCCAGTTCCAAGCTAGGTGGAAAAAATCCCATGCCCTGGAAGCTCTTGTTGATGCCAAGCCAGCATGCTGTTCCTTTTCCAGACAGGAGAAGTACCTGCTTTCTGCCTCATCAGAGTGAGCAGACGATCCTAGTCTGAAGTGTGGATCAGGCTCTGGGCCCCAACAGTGAGTTGCCCCTTTGCAGGGCACAGGCCAGAGTTGCAGTTTCTCTCCCCACTTGCTTTGCTGGAGGCTTCCAGGTGGCACTTGCCCATGCACAGTGTCTTTCCCCACACAGTGTCCTGTGGCCAAGCTGTGCTGTGGAGTCGGGGGAAGCCCAGGGTTGCCAGAGGTGTCTGGCCTGGAATGCCCCAAGAAAGAGCCCATTTCTGTCCCCAAGATCAGTGCTAAGCTGCACCACAGGCTGCTAGCTCCTTCTTCATTGTGAGAGCTTAAGAGAAAGAGAGAAATCATTGAGCAAGAAGCGAAGCAGTTGCGTGTCTTGGCAACTCTCAGCCACAGTGCCTGGTGGTTTCTGTTTCTTGCATTAAGCTGCCTTCCGAGAAGATTTGCACAGCTCCTGGAGCTGGGTCTCAGTTTTTGTGGTAGCCCTGTGTTGCTCCTTTTGAGAGAGGTGATGTGTCCCATGAGCTTGACCTTGAACAGCTTGAGGATGTTGCCCCATAACTTGTCTCAGTGGCTTGGGTTTTTCCTGAAGGGGTGTTTAATTTAAAACCTCACGGCCTGTAAGCCAGACCTTTACTCTGCAGGCAACATCTCTTTATTTTTCCCTGCAAGATGCCATGGGAAAGGAAAAGCTCTGTACAAGTATTGGGTCTCTCGATACTCTGGTTTCCCAGAGTGCAAAAGAGGCTGCAGGGTTCACTCTGGCATGGTGTCAGCAAGGAAATAGCTTCCCTTCAATGAGGCAATTCCTTGGAGAGGGATGGAGTAAGAGAGGGTGGCGTTTGCTGGGCTGACTCTTGGTGTAAGAGGAAGGGAGGGTTTTATGCCCCAGTCCTAGAGGGGTGATGGCAGCTCCCCAGCACCTCGGGTCTGTTTGGGTCAGATGTGGGCTCCAAGGATGTCTGCTGGTTGTATGCTTTTAGATCAATAAATCCCAGCTGGGGCTGTGCAAGCCTTGCAGTGGATGGGACAAGGAGAACAGTTGACACAATCAGGACAGGAGGAGGAGAAAACCACGGCAAATCCATGGCTCCCCCAAATCCTGCTGCAGGGGAGAGCAGAAATTGCTTGGGGCCAATGAGAAATACACCCAGCACAGCAAGAAGTCCTTCTTCAACCTTCTTCAACACTTGCAAAACAGCTTTGCCAGAGAGTTGTGGGATAGTCTGCAGCCAGCACAGGAGCCACAGGAACCCTTGTTCTGACAACAACCAGTGCTGGGGGCTGGGAATGGGCTCCAGCTTGTGTGAAGGAGATGTTCTGCACCAGAGGGAAGGTGAGGTGGGCGAGAGGGTTGTTTCTACATTTCAATAAGAAAGACCCAACAACAAATAGTTTAATAAAATAGCTGCTTTAATAAGGTAGAATACAAAGAAGGATCAAAAAGGAAGATATTCTCCCAAGGAACAGGATATGCACACAGCTGTAGAAAAATCCATCCTGGGTCCATCTGATGCTGCGCCAACGCAGTTCACCCCACATATGAAGGGGCATGAGATTAACTTGTTCTTGATATTTCTCTTTTTACTCTGCTTTCTTCATAAAGCTATTTTATCAAGCTGCTTGCTGTCGGGCCTTTCCCACTGAGACTAGAGAGAGATCACGCCGCCTTCTTCCAGCCCAGACCTGCCTTGGGAAGACACAGGGAGCGTCCTCAAGGGAGGGAGTATGTGAGGCTTGACAAGGGGCCACTGAAGGACTGCCTGCCCCCCCTCCCACCCCCATCGCCCATCAGGCCTATAGCTCCCTGCGGGCTCTGGCTCCTGCTGGCTCTCTGGCTGTCCCCATCCTGGGGAGGCAGGAGGCACCTGTGGGAGCCCTTCTGTGAAGGCTGAAGAAGTCAAGTTGCAAATGTTCCTGTTTTGTAAACTGTTTTCCTCTTTAACACAAACCGGGTGCTCTGCACATCGCAGTCTCCTACCTGTTCCATCCAGACCTTGTGGGATCAGAGCACTGTGTCTTCCCACCTGTACCACACAGTAGTTTCAGAGTGGCTGCAAAATAATTAATTGAATATAATTATTGAGAGGATGTTCGTGTTTCCTGCACACTTACACACCACCGCACTTTGATCATGCTAGGGCTGGTCTGTAATTCTCTTTTTCATGAATTCCCAAAACATTCCCATGCACAATATCCTCAGCTGTGAACTATAAAACCAAACTAACCACTCTTCTCTAGACACACTATTAGAAGTTGAAACTACCCTAATAATCACTGGGGAGGTTGAAGAAGGACTTCCTGCTAGGAGCCTCGGGTCCTCACTGCTTCCCCACATGGAGAAGTCATGACTCCTGCAAAGGGAAAAGGCTACATGTTGTGTCACAGGCAGCCAGCATCCCCACCTGCCCACGCCAGCCCCCAGTTACGGCCTGAGACACAGCCTTGCCAGACTGGTTAGAGCTCATATATCCCAGAAAGGGTCCTAGAAAGGGTAGTGGGGTGGGAGCCCTGGGATGCTCCTGGCCAGTGCCTCCTTGCACCATGACTGTCACCAGCACTAGGTTAGAATGACCATGGCCTCATTGGGGTTTGCCTTGTTAACCCCCAACAAGAGAGGACCCCAGCTCCCATGAGGTGCTCTCTCCTAGAAGTACACCACCCCCTGGGAAAGAAAAAATTATCTGGATGATCTAGGCATCCTAAACTGCACTTTTGTCTCTTGTGACATGTCCTATCAAAGAGAATTTGGCTCTGTTGCCTGTGTACCTGTCCTCCGGGTAGATTTTGGCCACCATTAATTCAGCCCTTAGCCTCCTCTTGGCCAGACTAAATGAGACTACCTCCCTTCATCCCTCCTGTCCCTGTATCCCCAACACAACAAGCATGTATGTGTGATCCCTTATTGCCACTATTTCACAAGAGGACAGAGCAGGCAGTAACATTATCCCCTGGGCCAACCGGTGATGTCTGTACCCCACTCCTATAGCAAGCAGAGACTCCCAGTGAAGCCTCTATCTTGGCAGAGCTGGCCTGGAAGCCTTCCCAGATGATTAATTTTGGATGAGGAAACACAAATTGTTGTCCCTGGCTTTGCAGGGTTAATCTCAGTGCAGATGCAGGTTGGCTGCAGCCAGGACATGCACAGCAAAGGGCTGAGGAGGGAGCTGCAGACCAGGCCATCACTCCACCAATATGTTGGGGAAAGTCGTGAAGTGCCTGTGGAGGGAGGATCTGGCGCACACACATGCATGCCCACGGATCACACGAGTGAGATGCAGCAGATGAGCTGCGTTGCTCTATTTGTAACCTCCCACTGCTGTTGAACAGACTTTGCAGGGAGGGGAGGGAGCTGAAAATGGAGCTGAAAATTGCAACTTGAGGCTCAGGTGCTTGGAGGGGCTCAAGAGCCTGATTCAACCCATGTTTCCCTAGGAAAGCAGGAGCTCATCATGTGCCTCTTGAGCTCTCTGTTTCTCTTTCAAGTTCGGCACAGAGTGAGACTTCCATGCTCCACCTTGGAGGAAAAATAATTTGCATTAACTCATTGAGAAAAGTAGACATAAGGGCACAATTAAACTGCAAACAGTGTGATATGAAGCAAGGGAAGAAAGAAAGAAAGAAAGGAAAATCAACTCGGTCTGTATTTTTTAATTTGCATCTCTTTAATTGGCTGAAGGAGTGCTGGGTGAGGACAGTGGCAGTGTCACCGTGTGCCCCTGTGGGTAGGATGCAGTCTCACTACCTAGGCACCACAACAAGGAGGTTGCATTCAGGACCTTACTACGCCTAAAAGCCTGATGCCGTTGGTGGGCTTGTTCCAGCTGGTTCCAGCCTGGCCCTCCAGCAGTTGCAGCAGAAGAGGATGGTGTGCAGGGAACTACTGAAACCTGTCTCGCAGAGAGGAGATGTGGCTGGGGAACTTACAGAGAAGCCAGCCAACAATTCATAGGACAGGGGGAGAGAGAGAGTCCAAGGACCTGCCTGCACCAAAAGATCACTTAGATTCATCCATGGACGTGGGTACAAATGCCAGGGTGATGCTTAGTGAAACTGGAATGTCAGCAGATAACTAAGCCCAGGCAGACATGCTTGCAGCAGCTGTCTCGGGACAGAGCCTTCATCCTCCCAGCCATCTCCTCGACATTGCATCAACCAAATTGAATGCAGGGCTTGTGCATGGTATGCTGGGGAGGAAACAAGGCAGCCCTGCTCCTGCAATGGCTTTGCTCCTTCCTGCCCAGGCTGCAGGGGGTGTCCTGTCCTGGGTGTTCTCTTTAGGGGGTGTAGGATCGTCCCAGGAAAGTGCCTGCTGAGAAGTCATGAGGGCAACATCCAGGTCCCATCTCCAGGTTTTCCTTCCCCTTACATGCAGCAACCTCTGCTGATCCCAGCCCTCCTTGCAAAGGGCAAGATGGCAAGGAGCTCCAGCACCCCTTTAGTTCTCCTGGATTCCTGCCAAAATTGCTAATTAAACAGCCAGTTTCATCAAGTGATTTTTCTGATGTGAAAACTTTTCCATAAGGAACTGTTCCCAAATCCACCAACTCATTTCACATTTATTTTAAATCTAAGCTTTATATCATGTAATTTCCTCCAGGGCTTGATTATCTTCTGAGCAAAAGCACTGTTGTTCTGGTTTGTGAGACCTATATTTAATCTCGCCGTAAGGTCTCTGCACCTCTTAGTACAGGGCTTAGATGCTGTCACCTCAGCTCCTGGGCTTTCCTATTTATTTGAATCCATTAAACAAATTACCACTTCTGTAATATTGAGGATGCTCTCCAGCCATGGGGGTCCTGCAAGCATTAACTTGTTGCTGCAGAAATGGTCTCCTGAATCTCAGAAGTAATTTGGAGAAGGTCTCTTGTTTAAACAGTGGCAGACAATATTTAAACAGGGAATCAAGGTAAACCCTAGACAAGGAGCCTCGTCTGTCTCTACTATTGTGGTCGCAACTCAAGTGCTCCTTCTCTGTGTTTCCTACACATGTAATGAGGTATATAACCACTCAGCATATTTTTACATCAAAATAAACAAAACAGGCAAAAGTGTGAGGGGGAAACATTTTCCTGAGTCTGCAGACAGAGGAGCTGAGCAGCCCACTTCACCTCAGTGATCCACAGATTTTGCAATGCAGAAAGCTGTTGACTTCATGGAAGCCCTTTTGTCAGCTTTTCATCATATTTTCCCATATCTTCCAGTTTCAAACTGGCCGTCATTGCCCCATGGCCATCAGCTTCATTTATCACACCCCTTAGCCAGCACCCCAGTCACATCAGGACGCTGCCCATGCAAAGCTGAGGAGTCCTGAAGGGAGAAGGAGAGGTGCTGCACATGGACATCTATAACATGAAACCTCTGCACTAACTGGATAAGCTACCACCTTATGTTCATTAGAAGCCTCCCTCATGATGCTTGGCTGGTGCAATGGTAGCACAGAATTTCTGCTCTCTTGTGAGATGCAGTCACCAGGATGAATTTAGGGTGTCATTATGAGCTTAAAGTGCAATATTAAAATTGCCACCCTGGCTGCTCCCATGCCAGCATTGTAGGTGGCCCTTTGTACATGTTGTTGTGTCTCTGGCAGTAGCTTGGTGTGAAAGATTTTTCACCAGTGTTGTGATATCCTGCTTGTTGGTCAAAAAATGGTAGTTTCAAGTTGAGAAAGACTCAAGTTGAGAAAGTGCTGCTCCAGGCAGAACTGGTGGGGCTGTGCATGGAGAGTTACTCTTGTCAATACATGGTGGGTGCTACTTCAGAGAGAGGGTTCCCTGCAGTCACACAGTTCTCCAGGCTGCTTTGTCTGCTTTCACATCAAAAATTTAAACAAGTGTTGCTTGAAATGCTACCTCCAAAATTAGGCGCTGAACTGATTATGAATCCATGAGAAACAATCTTGCAGCAGATGACCTGGAGCTCCCTCACCACATAAAATGCTAAAGCTTAGGACAGATTTTCTCACTGTGATGGCACCCACTTCTCAGTTTTGCATCCATGCCCTCTAGAGATGCACCATTCATTCTCTAGGCAGACAGCATTGTTAGAGAAGGCAAGACAAGACAGTATTGATGTTTTCATGACCGACACTGATTTTTGCCTTCGTGATGGTATATCATCTCATGGGTTTGTCTGGGAATAGCCGGCTGATTCAGCTGCTGCATTTTTCATGGTAAATTGGAAATGTTTCTCTTCATAATGTCTCCTGATAGTTCTTCAAGTAGAGCTGGACCTGGCTCAGGATATACCATAATGGGAATGGACATTATCTAAGAATGGAACTTGGAGGTGCATGGACATACCTGATGCACCAGCACAACTATAATAATTGTTTAATAAACAGTGGGGTGTAAGGAGGTTGTGCAGAGAGAAAGGAAGAGAAAGAAAAGTCAGTGTGGCTGGCAGAGAAATCTGGGCTGGGGGAGAGTCTCTGGGATGGAGGGGTCTCTCACTGCTGGCCTGGAGTCTGGGGGAACTGCAGTGCCCAGGATCTGAAGATACATACCAATGTGGGGAGCATCGCCCCTGCCGGTGCCATTTTGCACTGTCTGTCATCTTTCTGGTGACACATTGCAGTGCCTGGCCAACAGTGTCCTTCTGGGGTGTTGCCTTGCTCATCATCAGCTTTCTGCTGGTGTCTCATGAGAGGAGTCCTCTGGTCTGGGCAGAGTGGGCAGTGATGACAGAGCAATTGCTCTTTGGTGGCAGGTTCCTCTCTGTCTCCTCCACGCTAAGCGGTGTGAAACACTCCCAGAGCTGGAGCTGCTGATAAATGCATTGGATGCAGATGCACGTATCTAAGAAACAGAGTGTGGGAGAGGCACAATGAGCCAAGGCTGTAAAGGCACGCCATCAGAATGATCAACGTGCAAAATTTGGGTACCAAGGCATGGACTGAAACGTCTGATTGGAAGGCTCAGAGGGAAGGGAAAAAGGAAGCCTGAATTGTTTATATTTTGTTTTCATTCATCATTCCTGCTTGTGTGGGTGGACAAGGAGTGAATGAGTTTCTTGGGGAGGGCAGCAAATAAGAGGCACAAATTTTCTCGAAAGATGAGTGGCTTTTTTTCTTCATTGTGCTTAGGCTAATATGCCACAGAGGGACTGGAGGGAACCCTAATAGCTTTTCTGCCATGTGAAAGAAACCACTTTGGCTCTTGACTTTTCTTCCCTGCAATTGCCATATGCCAAGAAAGAGAAGGTTTTTTCAGATGGATTTCATCCCAGTAAAATCCTGTTTTGTCTCCCAACAGCAAATGTGCCCAAATTATTTTCTTTGTGCTGTTGAGCATCTCGGAGAAAGACAGGAGGACAATGTTCTCTCAGCTCAGGGAAGGCGGGGTGCTGGGTCAGGCCTCCACCCCATGATGGTCTCTTTCTGGGAGAGGCAGCACTGGTGCCCATAGCTACATCCCTCAGTTCTGCCTTCCCCTGCTGGCACTGGTGTGGAAGGTGACATTAATAGGCAGGAGATACAGGGACCAATTGGGGCAGGGGTAAGCCAAGGAAACTGCCAAGACCATGACAACATTGCTGGTGGAGTACTCATGACGTGGGTCTTGGTCTCCTTTGCTGCAGCCATGCTGCTTGCTGGAGCCTTTGACAGGACAGAGCAATAGGAGATTTTGGAGGTCTCTCCCCAAGCCAGTCCTTATCTACCTGAAAGGACTGCCAGGTATGGTGTATTTTGACCATGGTCTTGCTTAGAAAATCTCCAGATTGGCGTCTCAAATTGGGTTCTGGGCTTTGCTTTTTCCATTTAATTTCTGAGTTAATCATTTATCATCTGTATTTCTTGTTTCACCCAAGACTATGGTAGTGTCTCCCTGGTGTCAGGAATCTGATGTGTCCTGACAAAGGGCTGGTGCCTGCCCTGCATAGCAGGTACTGATGGGCTATGTAACCACTGTTGCTGGACAGCCTCAAGCTGAACAAGCTAAATCCTTGCAGGGAAGACATTGAGCTGGGTAAAAAAAAAAATGCCCGCACTGGATTTATTGGTGTTGGGGCATGTTTCTAAGCCTTTGTAAACTACCTGACTGTAACAGGGAAGAAATGTCCCACAGGGAAGAAAAACTATGTTCCTTTGACTGGGATACCAGTGGGTGTCTCCCAGCCTGCCATCTTCACACCAGCAGAGCTCCAGGGTCACTGCAGGGGACAAGGAGAGACCTGGTGATGGGGAGGGCTGGGAGAAATGGAGGGACAAACTTGGGATGCATGCATGCTTCTGAGACTCGTCCAAAGCAGGGAAGAACTTAGAATATCCCCACGCTGGATAACACCAGCCCACCCAAAATACCCTGGGGTGGAAAGGCAGATGCTCTGTTCCTCCTTATGATGCCAAAAGTCCAATTTCTATGACAGGACTTATCCACATCAGATCTGCAGGAACATGTCTTCAACTAGTGTGGAGGATGCCAGGGACCTGTAACCTGTAGAAGGTGCTGAAGATGTGTAGCCTGCCTGCCTGTGCTGTTGGGGATCAACATCTCTCCTTGCAGCAGAGCTGTAGGGTTTCCTGAGGTGAGGAGGGCCACTGGGACACTGCCCTTTGTGGCATCCATCACCAGGCAGGGCTCTTGGCAGCGGGAAAGGGAGACCTGCAAAGCGCTTTGTTTTGCAGGCATCTCTGGGAAATTGCAGGAGCAAAATGAAGAGGTGAATGAAAAACCAGACGCCACAGCAGCTGTTGGATCATAAGACTTCTGACAGCACTGCTGAGCTGTTGGGGTGCTCCAGGCAGGGTGGAATATGGGCTGAGCTCAGGTGCTCTGTCTCCTGTTCAGGTTTGCAAACTTAATGAGTTTTTGCAGCAGGGAGGTAGGGGAGAGATGGGCTTTTGAGAAATCGTAGCAGCCAGGGGGATGAAAAAGTTGGTTTTGGAAATAACGGCTCTTTTGTGATGGATCCCAGTTTGTGACTTTTCTGGTTGACAAGGGGAAAATATGGAAGATGAAGAAATAAAACCCTGGACGGAATGAGGTGTGGATGGGTCAGAGACACAAACATTCAAGGGCTGTTGCATTGAGATGGTTTGATTGATGCAGAAAGGTTGGTGACAAACACAGAGTCTCCTTACTGAAAGCTGCAGTGGATTTTATGGAAAAGAAGCTGGAAAATATTTAAATTTGCCACAGTATTGACCATCCATAAACAGGGTGAAAATATGAAAATGCCTATCAGCCTGGAGACTAAGCAAGGATGATGTCAGCTAACAACTGTGGTGATGAAGCTGGAGAAAACTCTGAGGCAAAATGAGTAGCAGAAGAGGAGTGATAACTGGTGATGCAGACAGAGTGAAACAGGGATAAAGTTCCCTACCCTGCGAAACAGACATGGGAGCTGCAGAAAATGCATCTAGAAGCAAAGGGTGAGATTTAAAGAGTACTATTTGGCAAACTGGGTTTGGAGCTCAAACGTTTTTGTCCATCTCCCCGTGCAGATAAAAACCAATGTGAGTCCCTGACTTGCAACAAGGCACAACCCTTGAATCCCAGCACACTTGCCCTTCTGAGCTTTCTAGAAAGCTTTGAAAAGAGCATTGTGACCGCATGGTGATGCATGGTACAGCCCAGAAGCAGAGAAAGACCCTGCACATATCGCTGCTGAAGCCACCAGGCAATGTGAAGCCTGCAAGTAGATGGTGGAAAAGGATGTGACTCTATGACAGTGCATGGGTGGGCTAGAAGTAAGCCATCACTCTAACTGCACACTCTCCTATCAGCAATACCACACCACCTCCTGCCTGGCTTTGGTGCCCTCAGTGGATGATGGGCATCCTTGTACCTACTTGCTTTGGGCTGTCTGCCTGCACATCCCCAGCATCGCCCCTGGAGAATTGCCCCCCAGCCATGGGGGACAAATTAGGACCTTCTCCCTTCAGCTGTCCCTTTGGGACTTGTAGTGTGACTTGCAGGTGAGGATCAGCCACCTGATACCAGCAGATTGAAGGAGCCTTTCGGCTCCTTGCTGGTCTTCACCCTAATAAACAACATCTCACAGAAACCACAAAACTCACTGTATGCCAGAGTGCAATCAGCAGGGTGAGAGAAGGGATCCCTCCCCTCTGTGTGGCATTTGGAAATCCCAGATGGAATTTGGGTTGAGACTGGGACTTTCCAGCACTACAAAGACACTGACAGCCTGGAATGAGAGCAGCAGAGTTTGAGGGCTGGCGATCAGGAGGTATGAGAAGAGTCTCTGCAGGAGTTCAGCCTGGAGAAGAGGAGATCTTGGTGCTGCTGGCAACCACCTGGGAGTGGTAGTAGAGGGACAGAGCCTCCCAGATGGAGTGGGGATGAGAGGCAACAGGCACAAGCTGGAATGTGGGGAATTTCCATTAGAGATAAGGAAAAACCCTTTTCACCGTGAAGGTAGTCGAAACTGGAACAGGTTCACCAGAGAGATTCCAACCAGAGCTAAGCGTGACCTGGAGCTGGCCCTGCTGTGAGACATGGCAACCTCAGTTATCCTGTTAGTCTGTGAATGAGGGTCAGGTCTTTGTTAGGCAACTGAAGAGACATATTTTTTGAAGTATGTAAGTATGTTATTTAGGCTCCATTTTCTCAAAACCAGTATTCAGACTGGGCTGGTGAGTGCACCCAGGGCCTTGCCTTATTCATTTCATATGTCAAAAATGCCCAAGAACCTACAGAAAAGAACGAGTTTCTATTTATATGGGAGAATCAACAGGAAAGTGTGTGAGGGGAAGCAATTTGATCCTAAACTGCTTCCTAAATGATAATAGAAATGCAAGCATCTGTGGTGTTGAAGACTTCACAATATCTAGGCTGAACAGCAGGAGAAATATTGCTAAAAGGAGATGAGGCCAGTGCTCTTTTATGAGACCAAATGTCCTGGACCCCAAAATGCTCCAGAGACAGAGAAAAACCTCTCTTTTCAAAATTGACCCAGAGGCTTCACAGGTACCTTGTGCTGAATTTCTCTCAGCACTTGAAACACTGCGGTCCCGCTGGGTTTTCAACCTGCAAACAGAGAAGACAAGGGTGGCAACTTAAATGCCTGGGCATTAGACTGTCTTTTCTGGCAAGAGGGAGGGTGGAGCAGGAGAGCTCCAGATCAGGTTATGCTATCTGAACAAAATATTAGGGAAAGGGGAATTTCCATGGAGGATTGTGTCAAAAGCAGACTGAAGTCAGGTGGTTCCCCTACTCCTCCAAGCAGCTTCCTAAGTCCAAAATGCTGTCCTTCCCTCTGCCGTCAGAAACACTTCTGGTCCCTTCTGCCTCTGCCTGTGTTCCTCTGCAATTTTGCACAGTCACCAAATGGGGGAAAAGAGAAAGTTTCAGGAAAATCTGAAAACAGAAAGCCAGAGGGAATCACAGTTATCGGGAGAAAACATAGTCAAGAAATGGTCCCCAAGCCCTGCTGTTAACACATCGCGCTGCTTCTCAGGCATCAAGGTCCTGCAATGGCAGAGCTATTCAGAGAGCTGTTAGCCTCCCCACAGAGGGGGAAAAGCTGCCGTCCCGGCTGGCAATGTGGAGCTGCAGCCTCTCCAAGGCTGCAGAGCTCTGGGTGTGTGTGCTAGGGCTGTGCCATCATGTGCCAGGGGTGGGACAAGTCGGGCTCCCAACCGGGGCAGCAGGGCCAGGGCAATATGAGGAGCAGCAGCTCTCGGTGCCTGTGGTGAGCACAGTGGCTGTGCTCCCTTCCCATTTTTTCTGATGATTCTGGCTGCACCATGTCAAGTGAAGAGCAAACCTCAGTCCTGCCATCG
Source organism: Nycticryphes semicollaris (assembly GCA_013400055.1). Taxonomy (NCBI): domain Eukaryota; kingdom Metazoa; phylum Chordata; class Aves; order Charadriiformes; family Rostratulidae; genus Nycticryphes; species Nycticryphes semicollaris. The sequence goes on from VXBJ01003714.1 coordinate 38,271, forward strand.
GTGCTCCTCTGCTCAAAGAACTGGCTTTTGTCATCATTTGGGGTGTGCTAAGGGATTCCCTTGAGGTTGCGAAGCCACCGCAGCAGGGGCCGAGTCTCTATTGCAGCGCAGGCAGCGCTGTGTGTCCCTGCTACAGGGTGTACTCCCATGCACTGCCTCAGGCAAAGCTGAGACTGGCCTTCTTGCCTCCAGGTCACCTCCATTGAGATGGGACCATGGCTGCTCCCCTTCAATGCAGAATTGAGTGCAACAACAAATAGGAAATCCTCTGCTGCTAATTTAGCATCTCAGATCCCTTCTGCGCTGTAGCACCCAGGCAGTGAGGCTTTGGGAGTCTGAATGCTTCAGGATCAGCTTTGAAAATAAACCCAAATAAGCCACTTTTTGGAGATTAAACTGACTCCTCCTGGAATCCACTGCAGGGGGAAAAGCACTTGTTTATTAAAAAGAGGCATCAGGGATCAGGCCATGAAAGAAGGCTTTGTCTCCCGGCTATTACCTTACTCCATTTGACTTAATGCCTTTTTTTCAGGCGTGCAGGGAATCTCAGGTACAAACCTCCAAAAAACCATTGTGCAGAGGACCTACCTCACCCCCATCCTGGACCCTGCACATCACAGAAGCCCCGCTGCCACCTGCAGCCGCATCTTTGGTGGCACCTTGAGGGAAGCCCGGGGAGGAGGGGTGAGGGGGGTGAGGGAGGGAGGGAGGTGGGGAAGGAAGGGATCTGAACGCTTGGGGGGCTTGGCGAAGGGCCGAGATGGAGGCAAACACCATCTGGCTCCATCTTCGGGGACCCTCCCAAGCCCTGTAGNCCGGCTTCTCCATGCTGCTCTTCGGCGTTTCCCTCGCCTGCTACTCGCCCAGCCTCAAGTCGGTGCAGGACCAGGCGTACACGGCGGCGGTGGTGCTGGAGGGCAAGGTGCAGTCCGTGGGGGCCCC
>VXBJ01003714.1:39727-128174 GCA_013400055.1 Nycticryphes semicollaris
CTGCGCGCCCTGGTGCTGCTGCTGCCTTCCTCTCCCCGCGCATGTTTATTGGTGTGGAGAAGGGCTCTTTCCCGGGGAACGCGGGGCCTGTGGCGGGTGCTGGCTCTCCAGGTGTGCCCTAAGTGCTGGGAAGTTTTGCCTCCTTCAAAATAACGGCCTCACGTTGTGAAGTTGGTTTTCTTTTGTTCGTTCGGTGCGTTTGGATGTCCCCTGTCAATGCACTCGTGCTGTTCTCGGAGTGTGCTGGGTGCTGATCCGCCACCACCTTTGTAAACGCAGTTATGAAATGACTTCAGTGTGGAAGTGCCAGACGGAGTGTTACTCCTTTTGTGCCTGGATTCTCCTTGCTGTCCTCTGGCAGGGTGAATACCTACGATGGGCTGGGCGGTGGGGGACCGGGGTGAAGACAATGACTGCATTTTCCCAGGGTTGGGATCTGAGCTTACAAAAATGCGAGGCTGGCCCTTCGTCCAGCTTGAATGCTCAGATACTGTGTCACAAAATCTGTAGAAGGCCAGTGTTAACCCCGAGAGCTCTGAGCACTGTGCCATGCCATCAGAAATGGATTTGAATCTCTCGTGTTTGGTGGGTTACAAGGATGTACAGGGCATATCTCCAGGGATTCCAGGTTCCCCACACAATGACAGCGTGCTGTGCTTCCTCATCAGGTTAATTGGCCTTTTGCCTCATTAAAAGCAAGGTGCCTCGTTGAGTTATACTTAGCTCTGTAATGAACATATGTGTGCTGCTTTGTTGTTGTGTTATTAACTAGGTGTTTCTGGGGCAAACACTTTGCCATTTGGGACTGCTGACCCCAGATTTTGAAAGCCAGACCTGTGTCTTTTTTTAGTTATCCAAATGATAAATTTAGAAGATTGTGTTTCCTGGGAGAAAGGCGGAACCTTGCATATCATAATATGTGTTTGAGGAAAATGGGCTAGGACTGCATATGAGAAAACTAATTTGGGAGACACTAATTTCATGTGCATCTGTATGTGGGCCATCATGGACATAGAGGATTTGGTGAAATAGCTGTTGCAGAGTTAAAAGGAAGGTAAATGGGGGAATTTCTCTGGATGGTCGTCTCATCATCAGGTGAAAGCACAGCAAAAGAAGGTATGTGGCTTTTAATTTTTTTTAAAAGCAAGAAGGATTCCGAACTTGTGCATCTCTGAGCAGCAGAATGTGACTTTAAGAGGAATGGAGGCTGCTCTGTTGCTTCCTGGATCAGGCCCAACGTGTTGACTGATGTAAAAACAAGTTAAGGGGTGTCATTCTGCCCGTGACACCTTCTTGGAGCTGGTGTTTTTGTGTCTGTATTTCTGATGGTCTGCATAGGTGCCCTGGCTAAGGAACTCTGCAGGCTGCGGGGGGGGGAGTGTTGTCTCGGCAGAGCCTGACAGCAGATTGCAAAGGAAAAATAAAAGCTGGTGGTTGGGAACTGTGGTTTGGTTCAGTGATGAAGAATAAACAGGAGCCTCAGCCTGCTGAACTTGTGGTTCCCCAAGCACTTCATGCTCTCTGTTTGGCTGGCTGGGAGGTTACTTCTGAAGGTGACATTGCTGGCAGAATCTTCTGATTTGTAGCACCAGAGCTGCTGGAAAGGTGTGGGGACTGGGAAACCAGGCCATGGTCTGCCTTCTTGCTCCTTGGTTTTTGTTGGGAGGGGAGATCTGGAAGGGTGCAGGACTATTTCCTGTTCTTGCTGTTGACAGGGACAGCAAGACTTGACTGTCAACAACTCCAGCGCTAGCAGGGGGAGAAGTGTCTAGGCACCATGTGCACTCTGATGGACAACCAGACTGCATCTGTTTTTGGGATATTATGGAGCCAGGGGGACAGATGCTGGAGCCTCTTCCAAGTAGGTGGAGAGGGATCTCATGGCTCTGATCACTCCAATTCCCCCTGCTTCCAAAGATGGAGAACCATTGTCTCCCCGCTCTGGCTCCATGCCTGAGTCTATCTTCTAGTGATTCATCCCCTTCTCACAGGCTAAGATGCCGTGTATCCCCTGCTCTCGCTTCTTGCCAAGGTCCAGGAGACATTGCAGGATTAGGCCTGTGGTTGGAATATCTGTGTCTCTCTCCAAGGAACAGTTTCTGCTGTTTGCATGGCTTGGAGGAGGAGACAAGGTCGGTGGTGAGGCTCTCCGCTGGACCCAGACCCTCACTGGGCAGAGCCAGGGAGGCTGAAGGAGAGGGAAGGGTAGCATGGGGTGATGGGGTGTGGGAGGCAGAACAGGGAAATCGCTCTGTGCAGCTGGCATGTGTGTGAGGGCTCAGCTGGGCTGTTTTGTGTCTGCACCCTCCCCATGCTGAGATCCAGGGATGGGGATTCTCACTTTGGCCATCCCACTGCTGGGCAGGCTCTAGGGGCTGGAACTTCACTTCCTGCAAACTCCAGAGGTTTGCAGTTCCTGCATCTCTGCCCAGCTATGGGTTTGCATCCCTCTGGCAAACAGGGAGCTGCTCGTCCTGGGGCCCAGGATCCTGTGGGTCTCAGTACCTACTTGCCCATCTTAAAACCTCTTCTGCACTGGCAGTATTATTGTTTTTTTTTTTTTTCCTACTGTTATGTAATGATTCCTGTTATTGCTTCTCCTCCTGTCCCTTTTCTTTACATCTTCTAGCTCCTTAATTTTGGATGGTCTCTTACCTCCTGTTTGCCTACATGCACTTCAAGGGGGAAGAAATAGGTGCAAGCTGCGGTGCTGGCTGTCACTGGTGGTGTGGTATCCCCTGCTGGGACCTGATCTGAGTCCAGAAAGGGTGGTCCTGAGCTTCCTGGTCTTTAAGGGTCACTTCTGTCATCATCTGCTTTCCACTCTAGATGATCCCACACTTCCTGGGGAAAAAAAATATATTTGCAGATATTTTGTACACAGGAGGTGCTCTCGCTGGTAGAGATTTAACCTCTCCGAGCTCTGATTTCTGCTTTCACAGAGGAACAAATGTCTTCCTGCCTCCATATGCAGGAATTTGCAAAGCAGCTTTAATTAGAACTTGTACATCTCCTGGAGCACCTCACCGAAAACACTGCAGGGTTCCAGGACAAAGTATGCGACTTGCCTGTAGGATTAGCTCGCTTAGTCTGAGTGAGTAATCTGGTGGTGGCAGATCCCTGGGAGGATTTGCAGGCAGAGGATCTGTTGTTGCAGCAGGTACTTTTGGTGAGATGAGGTTTTTCTTTTTTTTTCCTAGTTGGAAGGTGCCTTGGTCCAAGTGGGAATCAGGAATGTGCTGGGGCTGTGGCATTGCACTCAGTGGCCACATAACGCTGGGAGCTGTTTATCTGTTGATCCTGGGAGCCAGGTTAGTTACAGCTGGCCTGTGAAGAGAGGAGGGAGGCCTGATTTTGAAGTGCCCGCGGGAAAATGCAGCCCTCTGGATTACAATGTAGGTGTTGCTGCCTGAAATAGCACTGGCAACTTTGGACTAGCAGCTCATGCAAAAATATCCCTCCACTATCCTGAGCTTGCTCCAAGCCAGGCAGGCGCAGGGGATGGGTGCGGGTGGGCTCCAGACACCGATGCCAGTGCTCTCCCTTTGTCCCAGGACAGCTGTGGAGCAAGGAGCAGCAAAGCTGGATTTTCTCACGCATCACCCTGCTAATTAAAGCTGTCTGAAACGATTTCTCACCACCTTCAGAAAATCACACTTCCTTAGGTTTGCAGAAGAGTGAAAACTTGCTTCCTTCTTGCCTCGAATTTCTGCAGATGGGGAACGGTCACTTTGCTGCAGAAAGCTTTTACCCCTTGTAAGGATGGGAGGTTTCTGGGTGCGCTCTGCTCCTGGTTAGCTGGCACATAGAATTTGGCCTGGGAATGGACCCGGGGTGGCTGGGTGACTGTGGCCATTTCAGTTTCTTATCTCCCAGCTGAGCCAGCTGTGATGGGGAAGTGGCAACTGCAACTTTGGTGGTGTAGGTCCATATGACTTTAGCTGTACCTGACACAAGGGAGGTTGTCCAATCTCAGGCACGTGCTGTGCGTGGAGCAAAGCCTGGCTAATTTCTCAGTCTTCCTTTCAGAAACTTTTGACTAAATAAAGCATGTCCCCAGGGATCCCTATGAGTAGCAGGAAACTAAAAAGGCTCCTGCTTGATCCCAACAGTGCTGTTTCTGTATCTAGGGCCTCTCCATGCACAACTTCTGGGCACCAGCTGCTGCTTGGTTGCTGTCTTTGTGCTCTGCTAGCTAATAACCCTTAGATATGGGCCCTGAAGCATAACGCCCTTTCTAAATCACAGGCAACACCTTGACTTGGGTTTGGATCTGGATCAGAAACTGGTGCATGCTTGGGAGCACAAGGGCAGTAAACTCCCATCGTCATGCAAAAAGGGAGCCATGTTCTGCTGCAGCTGAGCTCCCCACTTGGTCTGGCCTGCAAAAGGCAAAATGCACAATGGTCATCAAGGGCTTTGAGCCTTAAAGTGCTTGACACACCCCAAAATCTACCACAAAGTCTTGCAAGGGGTCAGTTTTGGTGCTGCACTGCTGGGATGAGGGTGCCTCTCCCAGCAGGATCAGATGGGGTTGCCAGTGGCATGGGGTCCTGCAAGGAATGGCTGCTTCTTTGCTAGGTTTAGGACAAAAGTCCTATTTCTGTTTCCCCTCCTGAGTCATTGTGTGACAGTGCTGAGTGTAGGGGAGAGCTGTGCTGCTCTGGAACAGTGCGAAGGCTTCCCCCAGCGAGCTGTGCTGGCCTTTGCCAGGTGGGGGTGTGTGGACAGAGTGAGAAGGACAGGTAAGTGGTGTGCTTGGCCAGGAGGAGCCACAGGAGATTGATCTGTGGTGGGCAGGAAGTTTGCAAGGCTGTGAGCCTGTGGGCGACTGGTCATCTGAGAAATTGTCACTGCAGAGGAGCCTGAGCAATATAGTGCTGGGAAGCGATAAAGTACCTCCGCTGAGCTGGGAGGCGTTGGGGCTGCCTGGCAGCTTCTGCTGGTCTTCCTGTGCCCGCTCGGTGGTGGGTGCAGTGGTGGGGTCAGTGCTGGTCACGCTGGTGGGGGGCCAGGCTGAGTGTAGCAAAGATGTCAGTAGATCCTGCCTCTCTCTCTGTTCTCCCTGCTGATTAGAGGAGGCTGCCAGGATGTGAGCTTGGAACCCCCAAACTGCTGGACCACTCTGTCATGTCCAAATGCTGCCATTTGAATGAGAAGGCTCTTTCCCTCTCCTGGTGACGTGTCCTCTATGCTGTGCAGTGCTCTGTCCGGTGCAGATGGTGGAGGACGCTTGTCCTCGGTGAGAGCTTGGGCGGATGTATGCGGTGAGGGAAGGCTCTGGAGGAAGCTCATCTCCCTGGCAACTTTGGCAGCCAGGCATCTGCTTGCCTCCTGAATTGGGTGTGCAGCAGTCAAACCCCTGAAGGGTGCCAGCATCTCTCAACACTTGCCTTCTCAGGGTCTGGATGGAGGTAGAGAGGTCTGTCAACTGCCAGAAATGTTGGGGACAGAGTACTGACTCTGCAAAGCTAGGCTAAAGATCAAAAGGAAGATGAATCACTGTGCTGCTCTTCCTCTGCCGAATGACCGTGCTCACGGTGTTTGCCGGCTGCAGCTTGGTGTTGGGCTATGTGCTGCAAAGCTTGGCCAGAAGGGCCAGTGAAAATTGCTTTCATTTAATCCCTGTGTAAAAGGGTGAACTGGTCTGGAGGAAGAAAACATGAAGTTCCCCAGAACATGGGTTACTAGAGGGGACCAAAAGATTTACAGCCTGAATGAAAATAATTTTTATAACTCCAGGCAGGGAAATCTGGGATGTGGTCGGGTAGGGGAAGGATCAGCTCTGTGTTCAGAAGATTTCCTGGTTTTGCAGGAATGCCTCATAGGTATTTTTCTGCCTACTGGAGAAGAGCTGCTGTTATCCCTGGGCACAGCATCTCTGTGGGATTGGACACGTGCTTGGTGAATGGAGACGTGTCATGCTTGTGACAGAGCACCCAGCTCCCACGCTGCTGACCCCCACCCTCACCCTGTCCTGGTGTGAGGTGACTGTGCATTGCCCTCTTGGTGAAGGTGAGGACTCTGGGATAGCCTTCCCAATGGGTTCAGATGCTGTAAATGAGCCTGTGGGATCTGCAGGTGGGGGCAGGGCCCCAGGGTTGATGGAGAGCAGATCTTGGATGTGATGGTTTTCTAGGACAGGTCTGGGTGGGTAGTGCTGTGCCTGATGGTTTGTGGAAACATTGAGGAGGCTGGGAAGGCTTTGCAGAGCCTGTGGAAGGACATGCTGTACTACTCAGTGCAAGAGCTAGTCAGGTCCTGCCAATTTGGGGTTGGAAGGCAGGTATTTGCATTCATTATAATCAATCACTGCTCATCCACTTTTTGTAATGGCTCGGTAATGATGAAATGCTGCTCAGGATCTTCTTGGTGGTCTCGGGGCAGGCAGATGGCTTGGCAGGAGGGTGGGAACTGGAATTAGCTCTGCTTCCTGGGCTGCCTCAAAGTTGGCAGCAATACACCAGCCCTGGCTGCTGCACTTGCCGGAGCCTGTCCCTGTTGAACCTTGGCTCCCTGCTGTTGCACTATCCACTTTAGCTGTTTGAGGTGGGCTGCACTTGGGTAAAGCCAAGGTGAGGTCAGGATCAGGCACAGCCTCTACTGTCAGCAGTGTATTGTCAGCAATATGCCAATGTAATGTGGCCTTTCCCAGCAAGCAGAGGTGTGTGGGTGTGTGAAGGACAATTAGTAACACATTCATTAGCCCTGGAAGTATGACAAGGAGTATGAGTGGGCTGCCAGGATGCCTTGCTTGGAGGTTGGATCTTCACCATGGGTCTGTATGATGGCAGTAACAGCAATGATGGAACCTTTGACCCTTGTCTGGATCCGCTGCTCTGGATGTTCCCTCCTTCCCACCTCTACCCCTCTGGTCTACTTCAGCTGCCTTTCTGTGTGGCTTGGTGCAGAGGATAGAAGGACTTGAGCAGCTGAGTCTCCCCTAGGCTGCTTTCAGACTTGAGCCAGGCTGGCAGTTGCTGCTGGAAGTCTGGCTGAAGTCATCAGCATGCCTGGGACAACACCCTGCTATGTGGGGTCTTGGTGGCCTTCTCTCTGTACCCCTGCTGGAAGAAGGAGCTGCCTTCCCATCCTGCCTGCCAGGTTTTCTCTTGTGCTACTAGCCTTGAGCTCTGTGGGTGGCTGCCTGATGAGGCTGGTGTGACCTAGGGAACATCAGAGCCTCTTCTCATGGTGCTATGGGGCATTTGCTGGCTGCCCAGGCAGCTGCACCTTTATGTCCTGTGCTGGAATGAAGGGGAGATTCCTATCCTGGAGGAACCTGTCACAGCAAGGTGCTACCTGCTGGTTTTGAGGAGACTTGGAGACCTTTTCTTACAGTGCTAGAGAGCCCAAGTCCCACAGACACATTCCCAAATCTGCAGAGCTGTGGCAGCAAGAAGGAGCCAGAGGAGTTTGCCTACCATGTCCTTCCTGCAGGTCCTGGCTTGGCTTGGCATGTTCCATGTACATGGCAGGAGGAGGCAGTGCCCACTCCAGCACCTGCACACCCAGCCCTGCTCCTCCAATTTCTGGCAGTGCTGCTGGGTTCCAAACAGATGTGGCAGACATCAAATGAGTGTCCCACTACCCCAGTGCTGCCCTCATCTTGAACACTCCCAGAAAGATGCCTTGCTGTCAGGAAATGGGCGTGCAGCTGGGATGGAGGTCTGTAGTACACAGGGATTGCTCTTCTCCAGCAAACTTTCTCCCTAAGTTGGTGATTTAAACTGGTCTTCCTGGCATGGGGGGCACAAGAGGCTGAGCCTGTAGGATGACTATTGTCTTGGATGTCCAGGCACAACAGCAACTGCAGGCCTTGGCAAATGCTGTACGAGCCCCAGACCAGATGATGCCCTAGAACACAAATGCGCTCACAGGCAAAGAGGGGAAACCCTAGAGAGGATGAGATATTCTGGGAGGATCAGGTGCAGGTGAGATGCTTGGCAAGGCCCTGATTTTTTTGGGCACTAGGTGAGTAGATGTAGGATGGCTTGGTTGGAAATTAGGAATTCTTCTATACCTACAAGAACTAGGGTGAGGAAGCAGCAGGCATGGCGGTCACCCAAAGAAAGCCCTTTTTTGCCCAGTGTCTTGCTGGGGCCACAGGGAAGAAGGATCATGCACGCTCTCAGAGGCCATGCCTGTGTGTACAGCATGGTTGGGGTGCGGCTGCTGATTCTGCATTTCCCCAAATGCCTCATTGCTAGAAGGGGTGGGCTGCAGTGGGGAGTGGGACCATACGGGGCTGAAGCAGCGTTGTGGCTTTAGCCCCAGGAGGGGTGTGCTCTGCAGGGGGGCAGTGACACATTTCTCCATTTATTGATCAGTAATTCCTCCCTGGACCCTGATCTCCATCACCTGGGCCACGGTCCAGAGAAGGAGCTCTGTGGAGTGTGTGGCCCATTTTTAGTGTCTGGACATTCTGTGTGTGGGTGCAGCACAGGAAGCCAAATGTATGGGTTAATCTCAGCCCTGTCCCTGTGCAGTTGTCCTGCTGAGAGGTGTGTTTGGGTGGCTTTGTGCTCTGGAGGGAACAGGTGAAGGTAGTAGTGTCTGTGCTTTGAGATCTGGTTCAGTTCCCATCTGTGCCACTGATCGTAGGAGGGCTGCTTAGCATCCCCACACCAAGGTTCTCTGCCCAGCAAGCAGGAAGATTGCTGCTTTGCATGGTCTGCTAGAGAGCAGGGAAAATCTGGTGATATGCTGAGTTCATATCAGTGTATCAGAGCCAGTAATTGGAAGAAATGGTAATGAAGGCCCTTCCCCCAGTGCCTTTCACTGACAGACCTCAGAGCAGCCCGTCGCCCTGGGTGCAGGGCTGTCTCTGCTGCCAACTGGTCCTCTTTAGAGGTGGCAGACCCTGCTAAAAAGGAGGCAGAGCCTGCACTCTATGTAGCTGGGAGGGTCTGAGCGGGTGTTTGGGGGTGGAGGAGCCCTGCCTTATTCCTGGAACGGGTCTGCGAGGGACCTGCCTGGTCCCAGTCAGCAGCGTGTTGACTCTTTGGTGGCCATCTAGCTCTGAACATTTCCCAGCCAAGTTCATCTCACATCAGGGGTGTTAAATCCACAAAGACATAAACTTGTGGTCCCCAAACCTGCCTCAGATCTGCAGCGGCACACTCCCTCTGCATGGGGGAGCAGTGATGTGTAAAGAGACGGTTCTGTCAGTCCATTATGAGGTGAAATGCAGTTTTCTGGCATCCAGGTTGTTTTTCTGGTGCTCAGAACTAGCTGGGGGTGCAGGCAGCAAGCATGGATCCCTGAGGTCACTTGATGCTGCAAGATGATGTGTAGAGAGAATTTGCCAAGCTGTTAGAGGGCTGAGCAGCTTTGTGGTGCATGCTGTGATGGAAGGATGCTTGGGTGAGGAAGGCTGAGTGGCTGATCTGCTGATGCTTGCAAACTTCTGCAAATCTGTAGCTGCTGCTTGAGGCTGAAAGATTAGTGTTTTGTGGCTTGAAGTGACCCTAGGTGTCGCCGTCAGGGCTCATTCCCCAGCCCTCTGGGAAGCTACCTGTCAGTAAATGTTACTGAGAGGTGATCCAAACCCAGGCAGGTAGGTTTGTGTGTGTGTTTACTTCTGCAGACTCTTCCTGGTGAGAGGAAAGACAACCACACTCTCTGCCTGTGCTGAGACAGCTAATCCGGGAGACCTTCTGCCTCAGGTCACAGCCAGCTTCAGGCCTCCCCTTCCTTCCCAAGCACTTCACGCTGAATTGCCTTCTGCTCCCTGCAATCAGAGCAAAAGCACAGAGACCAGAGCTGTCACACCTGGACAGTGCAGGTGCAAGGGAGCAGAGCAAATCCTGCCCACGGTGTTGTCAGGAAATTTGCCAAGAAAGTGTGTGCTGTCACCGTAATCAGACTGGTAACCACGAATAAAATTATGGCCATTGCAGGAATCTCTGGATGGTTCTTTGAGCAAGGAGAGAAAATACCTCTCCATGGTGAACTTGAAACTGGCTGATTGCTGATGAGACCAGCAAACCTCCTATTTAGATGTTAAAGCATCCAGGAGATGAGCTGGTAACTCCCAAATCATAAATATGTGAAGAGGGTTCTGTCTTCAGAAGAGCGGACAGGCACAATGGAAGGCATTAGGAAGCTGTAACCTTTTGAAACCTTTCTGCTGGAGATGGGCTGTGGTTTTTCTGCAGTGGCTGCTGCCATGGCATCCCTGGGCGACTACAGGACTGCAGCTGTCTGTTGCCTGTGCTGGCTGTTGGGCGGCTGCATGGTGTGGAGCTCAGCTCCACACAAGCTCCTGGGGCTAGAGGTGTCTCCTAGAGTCTCTGCAGCTCAAGAGAGAGGTGTTGTTCTGTGCTTTGCTCTCAACGCACGGGGTGACATGCGGCTGTGTGTGCTCTGGCGTAGGTCCGGCTCTGAGAGTGGTCACTTAGCCCCTGTCCCTGCACAGATCCCTGCAGGGCTTGTGCCTGGGATGAAGGATGCTGAGGCTTTGTGGATAGGGCCAATTGTTATCTGGGATGTTTCCTTATATTGGATGAGAGTTACTGAAAGCATCGTGTGAACCTACTGGGAGGGGGTTTGTTTCCTGACATCTCTTTCGTAATTCAGTGCCCTTTCCCATCATTCTGCCTTCAGGGAATTTCCCACCCCTCTCACTTACTCAATGGTCAGGCTGTGTCCCAGAGCCAGGAGAGCAGCACTAGCCCTTTTCTTCTCTGGGTGGGCAATAAAGTCCTTGGCGCTTCACCTCCTGGGCCTGTTGGTGCCAGGTTAAATTTGACCTGAAGCACAGCACAGGTGAGCTCTGCCAAGCCTCTGATTCTGGCCCAAAGAGGATGCAGAATCCAGGTTGTTTCACTCGAGTATTTCTTAAGCAGGCTGGTATGGGGCCTTGCCAGAGATCCCAGCAGTGCAGCCAAAGCTGGTAGCAGAGCTGCTGTCTTTGCCTCCTTTGGGCTGAGGGTGTGAGGAACAGGGTCAGCAATGCCCTGTCAGGCAGGGGCTCCTGCCTTTGCCAGAGGAGAAGGGCACAGGTTCCCAGACACTGCATACTGGCAGTCAGATTTGAGGAGGGAAGAATGGTCGTGATGATGGAACCATGCACTGGGATCCTCCTGTTAAAAACTAAGGTCAGCAACCTTCCAGGCAAATGATGTTCCCAGGAGAGTTATGAGATCAGTAGGAAGGGGTGACTGTGGAGCTTGTGAAAACGTGTCCATGTCCCTGGGACAGAAACCTGCCCAGCAATGGGGCTTGGAGGTCTGGAGATCTTTGCTGTAACAGACGCACACCTTTCAGCAAGTGAGGCTGATAACAGGATTTTATGTAGAGTGTTTTTTTGCTGGGCTAAACCCAGCCTTGTTGGAAGGCAGGGAATAGCTACATGGGGGTAATCTCCTGGGTGCAGCATCCAAGGGAACCTCCTCTCCTAGGAGTATTACTTTAATGGCCGATGTTCTTCAAAGTAATGTTTTTTTTCTCCTTCTCTGTGTGGTGGATGACACGGGAAACCCTTCTGCAAGGATATAAATTCTGCCTGTCACAGGGGCTTTCACTTGGCAGTGTTGAATTTCCTCCCATGCTGCTGTTGTCTTTCTCTTTTCCCCCTTCTCTCCTCCCTCCTACACACACTCTTCTCTATCATACATCCTGAGCTTTCAGAGCAATAATCGCAGTTGAGCTAAGAAAACCCTAACATGTTTTTAACAATGGCGTTGGTTCCTTTCTCTGCAGAGTTCTCTGAGGCTGCACCCTGTCTGAAAACTTGAAGGTGTTCCCATAACCTTTTCTTTTATTTTATTTTTTTTTCCATTTAGACTTATTTTTGAAGGAAATTAACTGGAAATTCCGTATTTGAATGAGAAGTGGGAATGTGAAGTTATCTGGTGCCACTAAATATGCAGGACGCACAGGCTGGGCTTGGCTGTTGGGAAACACTCTTGGCATCCCTTCTAGGTCTCTCTCTTACAGCAGTTTTCTGGTGGTATGTAGGCATTTTTGTAGGAAGTTGGATGATTTTGGAGGTGAAAAGTCACAAAAATCTTACATGACCTAGAGGAAGACCATTGTGTCCAGCCTGATTCTGGGATGCAATGACTGGCTTGGTAGACAAGGGAAAGCAGTGGACATTGTCTACCTGGACTTCTGTAAGGCCTTTGATACTGTCTCCCGTAAGATCCTCTTGGACAAAGTGTTGATATATGGGCTGGATGAGTGAACAATGGGATGAACTACAAACTGCCTGAATGGCTCGGTCCAGAGGGTGGAGATCAGTGGCACACAGTGTAGTTGGAGAGCAGTAACTAGCAGGGTACCCCAGGGGTCAATTCTGGCTCCAGTTCCATTTAACATCTTCATTAGTGGTCTGGATGATGGGACACTGTGTACCTCAGAAGTTTCTAGCTGACACCAAAGTGTGTCGAGTGGCTGATATGCTGGGGGGTCGTGTTGCCACCCAGAGGGACCTCGTCAGACTGGAGAAATGAACTGACAAGAACCTCCTAAAGTTCAACAAGGAGAAGTGCAATGTCCTGCACTTGGGGAGGAACAACCCCAGGTATTACTATTTGCTGGGGGTTACCCAGCTGGAAAGGAGTTTGACAGAAAAGGCCATGGGGGTTTGCGTGGACACCAGGTTGTCCATGAGCCAGCAGTGTTCCCCTGAGGCAGGAAGGCTAATGGTATCCAGGTCTGCATTAGGTAAATTACTGCCAGCAGGTCAAGGCAGGTGGTCCTTCCCCTCTGTTCAGCACTGGTGAGGCCACACCTGGAGCACTGTGTCCAGTTCTGGGCTTCCCAGTACAAGAGAGACAGGGGCATACTGGAGAGAGTCCAGTGAAGAGCCACAAAGATTGGCTTCACAAAGGTGAAGGGACTGGAGCATCTCTTATAAGAACAGGCTGTGAGAGCTGGGACTGTTCAGCCTGGAGAAGAGAAGGCTCAGGGGGATCTTATCAGTAAATACCTAAAGGGGGAGTGTGTGCTAAGAGGATGGAGCTCAGCTCTGCAATGGTGCCCAGTGACAGGACAAGAGATGATGGGCACATCCTGACAGGAGGTTCCTTCTGAACATGAGAAAACACTTTCACTGTGAGCATGACCAAATACTGGCACAGGTTGCCCAGGGAGCTTGTGGAGTCTCCATCCTTGGGAGTATTCAAAAGCCATCTGGACGTGGACCTGGACAACCTGTTTTTGGTGGCCCTGGCTGAGCTGGGGGGTCAGACCAGGTGACTTCCAGAGGTCCTCTCAACCTCAAGCATTCTGATTATTAGTGGAAGGTCCAGGACCTCTTACTCAGGTGGTTCTCACTTGCCTGTGACGAAGGCCTGCAGACAGCTGGAGACTTAGTGGAAATGTGAGTCTCCTTATTTTTTCTGGGGTGTTGGGCCATGACTTAGTGTCTGTGTAACAGGGGGCCACAGACCCTTGACAAAGGAAGCATCTGGGTCCTACTCAAGACCTCTGCAAGCAGCTCCTGGACCAGGGAGGTTTGCGCTGACAAGCTGTGCCTTTCCCCAGCCCTGCTGATCTCTGCTGTGAGCTTGTGACCAGTTTTCCCAGCTGCTCCTTTGGCCCAAGCCATGGGCCATGGGTTTTTTGTGTGCTGCCCCATGCTGTGTTGTGGCCAAAGCAGCCCCTTTCCAGCCCAGTGTACTGTGTGTGCTGCAAAGAGCTACCAGACTAGCAAACCACCCGTGCTGGCCACTGCCTGTGCCACACTCAGCAGCCAAGTCTGGCTTGACAAAGGGTGCAAAATGGCTGGTTCCAAGGGGAGAAGGACAGGGAGCAATGGAAAGGAGAACCCATGCCAACATGGTTGTTTTGGTATGTAAGGGCTACCCCCTGCCTCCCAGTGACCTTCTGCCCATCAGTGTGTGCACTGTGGGCTTCCTGGGGCTGCTGGCAGCGTCAGTTGCTGTGGCTTCACATCCCTCGCAGCGTAGATTGGTCAGAGTCCTTGGAGAAGCCTTCAGAGTGACATCAGTGTTATTCTCCTGGTGGCTGAGCCAGCTCGGTGTGGGAGACAGCCTGGGAAACAGAGGAGCCACCATCAGCTAGAGCTGTACAATGTTGGGTGACCTTCTTTCTTCCCTTAAGCAGTCTTGCTCAGAGGGAAGTGGAGGACCCTTGATGTTCAGATACTGCACTGAGACTCTCAGCAGCATGTGCCATGTATCAGAAGCTGCATGCGAGGGTGTTTATAGCAGGGAAGTGAGGCAGCTCTGCCATTACCTGTTTCTAGACCAATTCCATTTCCACCTGGCTGCTTACCCAGTCAGCAGAGAGGAGGGAACTGTGCCTCCTGCCTGTGGATGCGGGGATATTTCCCTCCCCTCCCCCTGCAATCAGATACTTGCAGAGCAAAGCTTGCAGCAAGCCAAGCATCACTTGCACTCCATCAGACGTGGGTGTCTATAAAAAACCTCTCTGGGGTTGCGATTGGGTGGGTTGGCTGTGCCACGTGGTCCCTTGTAAGGCCTGTGTTGCTGAGCAAGTGGCATTCTACTTATTTTTGGCACTAATAGTCTTTAGTTAATACATAAATTCAGCTTAAATTCTGGATGGAAAATAAATCCCAAGTGGAGGCTCTGCTAATAAGACGACAGACGCTTCGGGGAGCCTGGGATGCCTGTCAGCAGAGCGGTCATGGCTGCTGAGATCTCAGAGTAGCAACATGCGCAAGCACAAGGTCCTTAAAAGTTACCATGAGTTGTTGGACTGAATTACAGAGTCATGAGACAGATGGCCGAGGTGAGCTCTAACTTCAACTGCCAGAGCTGAACTCATTACAGCAGATGCCCTGGTGAGATCCCCAGTCCCATGCTGGCATGGTGAGAAAAGAAAGGAATCGAAGCCTCAGTTTAGGTCTGACCACTGCAAATCACCCTCCTCTGACAGTCTGCTGAAAGGCAAGGCTGGTCTGAGGTCCTCTGTTCTGCTTCTTTCTTGCTGACCCACTGCCAGTCACCCCAGGGTGCTTCCCCACATCTTGGTTCATCCGAGGGAACCTTCATCCCAGACTTGGGTGTGTTGATGGCTGCATCTGAGTGGCTATGTCCTCCCAGCAGTATATGTGCCTGAGATCCTGGCTGGGGAAACCCAGCTGTGGAGAGTCATGGATTCTCCATGGAGAGAGTGACACCTTGGAGCCCTGACCTTAGGCTTTGCTCCATGGGTTCGAGCTGTCAGCCAAAGGAGCGTCTGGCTGTGGGAGCAGATCCCAGCAGCCTGTCAGAGGGCGTTGTGGCAGCATGGTCCCTAGTGCTGTGCCATGAGGCTCTGCGAGTGTATCAGGATGGAAGGTCCCCAAGCCTGAATTCACCAAGCATGCAATGGCTTTGGGAGTTGAGGCTGGAGCTGCTTCATTGCTGTGCCCCAGCAGGCAGGATGCTCAACAGTGGCACCGTTTCCTGGTGGGTTGCTCACCCTAGTGCTTTGCAGTGATGCCCACCATGTGTACACAGGGATCTGCCTATAGCTCTGGATCTGGAGACCAATGGGACAATCCCCAATACATGTCCTTCTCTGGAGCTGTGCTGGAGCCATTTTGTACCTGTGTGCCAGACTGACAGGTCAAGAGGGATGCACTCTCCTGTGTCCAACTGCTTTTATCTGGCTGCTGTGAGATGAAACCCAAAGTATGTTGGACAATTTTTGAGAAACATCCTGTACTTATGAACACTCAGCTTTCTAAGGACCTTTCCAGGGCAGTGCTGCACTGGGGATGAAAGGTACTGGTAATCTGCCAGCACATCCCACCTGTGCCCTTCCCTGCCCTGTCCCTTCCTTCGGAGCTGGAGGGTGCAGAGTGAAAAGGAAAGGTGTCCTGGTGACTGGGATGGCTAAGGGAGGTCAGGCCCTGCTTGCCACTTCCTGACAGGGTCCTCATTGGGTTTTCATGAATTTCCACTCTTTCCAGAGGTGCAATGGATTGAGGGTTAACCAGAGTTCCCCATCACTCCTGCTGGCCTGTCTCACCTTGTGCACAAGGTCAGCCCCTGTGTGCTCAGCATATTAACCTCTTGTCAGGCAGCTGGAGAACTTTAAAGTCATTTAGGCCTCAGATTGACCTTTCTGAGGAAGTTCAGGTCTCTCAGTCACAGTCAGGACAGCACTGGCCTCATGAAGTGGGGAGAACCTGAGGAAATTTCTTCTCCAGTTTCCTTGCTGTGGATTTCCATTGGACCCTGCTTCTTTCCGCTGCAGTTTCCATCCAAAACAGTGACAGGGCAAGGCTCAGTTGTGTTGCTTTTGTGGGCCGAGGTTTGCAGTTGCCTTGTTTTCCCATGTTCTTGGGGAGCGGGGGGGGGGACACAACACGCTCATTCTGGAGTCCAATAGGACTGTAGGACTGTATTTGTTGCAGCAGGGCTAGCATTACCAGTGGGTGCCCCTGTTTCTCAGTGGGAGGTGGTAAGGTCACAGCTACAGCCTGTGGGCAAGATGTAACACTGTGAGGCTTTGTGTCAGACCTGTAGGTGGATGCAGGTGTTCCTCTCCATTCCCCCACATTTGTGCTCTCATCTGGGACCTGCCTTGGGGCTGCATTACACTGCAGTGGAAGCTGCAGCGCAAGGTGACATGGGGGAGGCCCTGGGATGCCCCTCTCTTGGAGCAGGGGCCTTGGGGAAGTGTGTGTCTGTCCATGTGTTTCTGCCAGAGGCTTCCTTGGAGACAGAAGTGATCAGTGCTGGAGACTAGTAGGGGGAAAGAAATCCCAGAATCTTCCTACCCAGTAGCCGGCAAATAATCTCGTGGGATTGGTCGTTGCTAAGCACAGGGCTGGCCAATGAGTAAAGAGTGGTCCAGGCATGGGCCCGGACAACCTGGCTGGGACTTGCAGTCGAGTTAGTGCCTGTATCTGGAGGCAAGGGACAGCAATATACAGGAAAGAGCATTTTGCATGCATCGGCGAGTCCCGGCTGGCTGAGGCAGAGCTGCTTTAAGTATGGCTCAGCCTGGCCAGGGGCTACATCCCTTGTCTTCTTCTTCCCCTGACCACTCTCTTCCCCGCTGACCTTCTGGCCACTTTGTATTCCAGATGCCTCCATCCACCAGCCTGCTGTACCATCAGCACTGGTTTTGCAGACTGCAGGGAAGCTGTGTCTTCTCTGTTTGGCACCAGGGGGGCTGAGGTGAGAGCAAGTCAGTGCTCAACAGAAAAATGTCAACAACTGTCTCAATAAAATAGCAGTTTTAATAAGCAGAATAAGAAGTATATGTAGTGAGTAGATCTTACATCCCTTTGGATACCGGGCACCCCTCATTTGCGTAGCATCAGACAGGCCCTGGAGAGATGTCTCCCAGGGTGCAGAGCAGATCCTGTCCATGGAGAGAAGCTCTCCCTTTGGCACATTCAAGCTATGATATAATTTCCTTAGAAGAAAACTACTCTGCTCCAAAGGACAGCTCCTCACTGGGGGATAAAGGCGAGGTCACTCAGGTGCTGCCCACCAGCTTCTCCTTTGCCATGAGTGGGCTGAAGTTTTTTTGTGGCTGCAGGATTTGTGCAGTGCAGTCCAGCCTGGTGACCACCCTAGGTTCAGCCTAGCCCAGCATAGCACAGGCAGGGGGGTACTCAGGTCACGGATGCATTACTAACTCCTTGATGCACAATCGTCTGGTCAGGATCAATACACTCCTCCTGCTGAAGCATTCCTGAAATGAGGGATGCCTTCTTCCAAATCCCTGTTGGTGCAGCTGGGGGCTCCAGGCTGCAAGCACAGAAGGCATGATGCTGTGCTTGCCCATCACCAAACCTGAGGCTCCTCACTCAGCTTGGCTTCATCCTGGCCCCAGTCCCAGTTTGTGATGGTTCAGATTAGCCATGAAATCAGGGCAGGGGCACAGGGATGAAGGAAGAGGCCTATGCACAGGCACAGGCACTTTCCTCTGCCTGCGGTCCCTGCTCCACAGGGTTGCTCTAATCCCTGCTGGGCAAAGCAGGGAGGGAGCTGTGATTTGATGGAGACAATGAATGATTTAGAGGGAATTAGAAGAGATTTACGATGGTGGAGGGTATCTCAGCAAATGTGGCTGGCGTGGCTAGGGTCAGGGCTACCGGACTGTAGAGAGGTGCTCGGTGCCTGGGCAGACATCTGAGGAGTTGCTACAAGGGGATGTGGCTGCTCACAAGGGTTTCTTCTAAAGCCCCAGTTCCCAGAGTTGTTGGCCTGCACATAAATCTTGGTTTCCTTGCAGAAGTTTTATGGTGATTGAAACAAGACTGAGAATATGAATACCAGGAGATGAGTGAAAACATCCTAGCATTTATTTAGCATCTTCCCTGTGTGCTTGAAATCTACCTCTCAGATCTCAGTTTTGCACATTTTGGCTTAGCGTCAAAAACCCCTGAAATTTCCCTGTTTGCAGGTCTGACACAGGGTTTCTCCCACTTAAAACTTACTTTCAGTTTTTAGACCATGGTATGGTTGCTTTGGGGACCAGCGTCCACCATTGGTAGCTCAGCTTTTTGTCTCAAGGCTTCATTATGCAACATTGTCCCACCTGGCTGGCCAGCTGGCTTCTCAGTGCTGGCTGAGTGTGAGTGTGATGAAGCAGTACGCAAGATGAACAGGCTGCAGTCCACCATGCTGGGAACATCTGGGGTCTCAGAGACATCATCTGTTCCTCTTGACTTGCTTGGACAGGAGGCCAAGGTTGATGGACAGAGATGGTGCTGATCCTTACTGCTTGGGTTGCTAATGGTTATGGAAAACATCCTGCTGGACTGGGCAGGTCCTTGGCTGTCATCGCCAGGTGTGTCTCTGCACCAGCAGCTAGGGTGAGTTGTTGGAGCAGCCTCACTTCACAGCTCTGAGGATGGCAGGACGTGGCAGTGTCTGAAAAAACAGAGGCAGGCTTCTCCAAAGGATACAAGGATCTGGCGAGTGGGTGAGAGGCTGACAGCTTCTCCAGCTGCACTCTGCCAGCTGCAAAGAGATCCTTTCACCTTCCGGGGCAAGTGAACTCCCACTCTGTCAGTGAGATGTTTCTGAGCACCCCATGGGGTCTGGCAGGACTCACCCACTCAGAAATCACAGGGCTTGTTGGTCTTGGTGGCGGGGGTTTGGGATGCAGCTTGGACTGTATCAGGGAGCTTGTACCCTACTTGTGTAACGCAGAGGCAGAAGCCATGGGTGTCCCATGTGCCAGCTGCTGAGCAGCGGTACACTGGCACAGTTTCCCTCGTGCACAATAAGGGATAGAGTGAGGATGACTACAAACCTGCCATCAGTTGGAAAACATCTCATTGCTGCTGTGCCTAGGGGGGTCTGATCTGCCGGGAGGTGGTCCTGTGCTCTGCTCTTAGTGCTGGGTATGTCTCTGCTCTGCTTCCTGTTGCTTTTTGGGCAGCATCTTTAAGAGGAGATTGTGAGACAGGAGGAAAGAGGACGGGACAGCATGTGTGAGGAAGCAGCAGAAAGAGGGGTGTAGGAGAGCTGGTGGAGACCTAATGGGAGAAAGACATGTGATCCCTTTGATTATTTCATTCACAATAATGATTTCCCCTGTTTCCACAGAAAGGTCAGAAAGGAAGTTTGAGTCTTGGAGTGTCTCACCTCAAGGTCATGAATCAAAGGCTCCCTCGGAGGAAGGGTTGAAGCCAGGGCAGTCCTAACGTTCTTCTGGGCATCTTTTGCTAGGCCTTTGCATCCCCATGCAGCCTCCACCAAAGACTTGTGTCCAGCATGGACAGCTTCTGACCAAGCTCCAAGGTGACAGAGCAATTTGTATGTGGCCTTGCCAGATGCTGAGGCCTTATTCTACTGAGTAAGGATTTTAGGCTGCTTTCAGATACCCATTTAACTGCCAGCTCCAGACAGCTGTTGTTTTCCTGCTGTTGGTGGATTGGGTGAGGGATAGACTGACCTGCATTTTATTTGATCTACTTAATTTTTTAATGCTTTATTTGATGGAGGTAAAATAAGGCAGCACTTGGGCTGCTCAGATAGGCAGTTCTTGTTTCTCTTGCACCCTAACTCTGTTGTGTGTAAGTAGCACAGTGCTGTGTGATGATGGGGAAAACCTGGCTCCCCTTGTACCACCATGTGCTGGACATCTCCTGCCATGGCTCATCTCAAAGTCCCTTGGCTGTATAGCTATGAGATTGTTCTCTAGCACAGATACCAACACGCAGCCTCTGTCTGTGCTATTGAACACAACTGAAACAGGGTGGCTAACTATAGAGAAGGGTTAGCCATGCCAGCTCTTCAGCGGTGACCAGGAGTTGTTTTGTCCCAGATAAACAGTGTCAAGGAGTCTGCAACAGCATGAGAGTGCAGATGCTCATATTATCCTTGTGCAGTCTAATATACTGGTATTGCAATATTTTAGCATCTAGTTTTCAAGAGATCATAGCTAACAGCAGCAGCAAGACTCCCATGGTGCTCAGTGATGTAATTACTGAGCCTTAGGACTTGGATGAACATTTCTTTAGTGGTCATCCTTTGCTGTCTGGTGGTGCTTGTAACCCAGCACACCCCCAAACCCCAAAGGTGTTCTTTTGGGGAGGCAGGGGCAGCATAGAGTGGGATGGCAGAAGGAACATTTATCAAACCGTGGCATTCTAATCCCATCATAGGAGATGATGGGTGCTGGGAAGGAGCAACAGCCTGTCATCCTACCACAAGTCTTCTGGGCTTCCTGGGAGAGGTTTGGGAAGGCTGTGGAAACCGCAGACTAGGTCTGTTCTCTGCCCTTGACGGCTCAGGGCTCCAGGAGGTCAGGAAGCTGTGGTAGGTCAAAGTATATGGAAGAGTTTTCACATGATGGCTTCTCCGTGGTGAGGGTCTTCAGAGCCTTTCCCTTCCTGAGGATCTGGAGGACCCGAGGGTCTGAGCATCCCTGGGAGGAAACAAGCTCTTGCCAATGGGCTCTGCAGAAGGAGCAGTTTGCCATGGCCAAAACAGAGCAGGGGCCTAAAGCTCTCTTTGGTGGTGCTATGAACTACCCTCAGGCAGGAGCTGGTCCTCCATTGCGTTCAACGTGCTCTTTGGAGCTCATAACTGGAACAAGCTGTCCTAGAAATCTGCGCATGTTAGTCGCAGAGTCTCCAAGGCCCTCGCTCCGATGTACTGATATCCAGTAGCAGGAAAGTGGGACAGGAGAGACCTGGTGACAGCTCTGACGTGGTGCCAGCTCAGCTGGGGAGGAAATGATGATGTCTGCCAGCTCCTGTACAGTTGCTGGTCTGCGCCTGGTGTGCTTTTCCCCATGGGCTTGGAAAAATGTGGAGGGGAAATCAAGGTAGAGAGGATGAAGGCTGGTATCTCAAGCTGGGCCACATGGCTTTTGTTTAACATGCCTAGAAATTTTTCCAGATCCTAATTAAGGACCAATTAATTCACTTGTGCCTTAATTAAGGTTAATGGGCAGCACCTGTTACTAATGGTGGGCCATGATGGTCTTCTCAAATGATTCATATCAGCTCTAACCTGCTCAGGATAAAGCTTGTTCTTGCCATAGTGTTGTGGAGAAGTCTGCCTGAGATATTCAGCTATAACACGACTACCACTTTGTGTAGAAAGGAACTCTCAGTTTAAAATCATACCTGGAAAACAATAATATGTTCCCTTGCATTTGTTGCTAATAGCACAGCTGATGAGGTAAAGTCAGGAAACATTTGGAAATCAAGTGCGCTTGTCCTTGTTTTTATTCTATCCTGTGGTACTCCCTCATCTCCCCAGTTTGGAGGAGGTGAGAGAAGCTGTCAGTTTTGGTGCTGCCCCGCTAGTTTCCTGCTGGTTCCTGGCTCCTGTGTAGCCAGTTCTCCCTGTCAGAGCTGTCTCACTCCCCCAGAGCCTGGCCAGATGTGCTGCTGTGGGATCACCTGAGGGCTCAGCTGCATCTAGAAAACTGGCCTGGGAACAAGGATGGGGCCTCCTACGTGTCCTGTTCCTAATCTGCTGAAACAACTAGGATACAGACATCTCCAACTCCTTTAAAGGATTATTTAATAATATTAGTTTAGGCGTGGGAAACAGAAGCAGCCTGTCTCCAATGTGGGCAGCACGTTTGTGCACGCTGCTATTAATTCCATCACTTTTAGCCTAACTCTACTTTGGCAGAGCTGACACCATGAAACCAATGTTTTTTGGGGGGTTTGCCACAGGAAATGGCTGGACACACAGCTGTCTGCTCTTTCTGGTCATGCCACGTAGCCACTCATGTGCAGACCCATACATACATATATTTTAACAATCATAAGCAATGTCTTCAGGGAAAGCTGCTGACACTTTCTCCTCTAAAACTACTTTTTCTACTCCTTGTGTGATTTCAAAGAATTTCCCATGGGATTCTTTTGCAGGGCCAGGGAAGCCAATGATAGGCAGCTATCACTGTGCAGCATTGTCAAGAACTTGCTGCAGCTTCCCGTTGATTTCTTGCGCGCCTGCCATGCAAAGGGGTCTTGATGTCCAGGCTGCAGAGATGTCCCACGCAGGGATGCTAATGAGTGGCTCGATAAAAGACAGTGGTCAAGTAGGATTGTAACAGCAGTGGGTCTGGACACAGATCTGGAGGCTTTCAGGGGCTCTGCCATAGCACAGCATTTTCTGTTTTGCAGACCAGTTCTGTAGCTCTCCTGATTCCCACTTTCACCCAGATGTATGGAGGCTCCTTATGCTTTAAGCTTCTACAAGATGAGGGATGCTGTTAATAGCTATCTGTATCCTCTTATGTGAGCACCAGTGCTGGGAATTTCAAGAGATCATGGAGGATTCAGAATGACTGACTGAGAGAAGCAATGAGCTGTGCTCTGGGACAAGAACATTCAGGGAGAAAGGGCTGGAGGGACCTGCAAAGGCAGCACTTCTTACTAGGGGCTGCCCCATACCTCCCTAGAAGCAGTCCTGTGAGAGGATGCCACTCAGGTTTTCCCTTCAGACAAGAGATTGCTCCCTGAACTCATGTTTAGTGGGGTAAATAAACTGCAAAATAGGTGTGGAAGGGGATCTGGAGGGCTCCAGTCCAGCCTTCCACTTATAGTTGCCTGGTGCAAGGTGCAGCATCGAGTGTAACTAAGGGTATCCTGGAGCTGGTCCTGGGCTGAGAGGGTTGATGAAGACATTGACATTGGTAGACACAGTTGTCATGTTTGCGCAATCATTTGTACAACCTGAGGGTTTTGTCTGTTAAATCAGGGGAGACTTTGGTCATGGAGTAATGGTAGGTTCTGATCTGTTTCCCAGATACAGGCTGAGTGTTGGGATAGGGATCCTAAGGTAGAAGCTGCCAGGCAGGCTGGAGGTATCTTGAGCTGTGGGGTGGTGATGGTGCTAATGAGGCTGTTTCCTTGGACACCCTATCTCCTCCACTGGAAGAAGGTGTGGAGATACTTGTGGCTGGGGGGCCTGCGTACCTAACATCTCAGCAGCATGGAATAAGGCAGCATGGAATAAGGCTGCTAGGTCTGTGTGAGAAGGCACACTGCTTAGCTCCAGCACCCTGACAGCAGCGTAAATCCAGGACCGTAGCAGACTTGCACACTTTGGAGACACAGTCATTCACCAATGCCTCTTTGTAGGGCATCTGCTGGGTCTTCCACAGAGGCCTTCAACAGGGGGATGGTGGTCAAAAGGCTCCAGCTATCTGGAACTGTTTGGTCTGATCCTGATGCCCTTTCCCAGACCTATTCTGGGAATGGGCTCCATCCTCCTTTCCCCTCCCTGCTGGCAGTCCCTCTCAGCCAGAGTTCCCCTGCTCTGGCTGCTCTGCACATTCAGGAATTGCCTGGGTGTCAGGCGGCTGGACGTGGCAGCCTTCCCTGCCCTTTGCTTGCTTGAAGTTGCCAGACACTGAGCAGATGGTTTCATCCATGCCCAGACAAGGCTCTGTCTACGGGGCTGACATGGGAGGCAGAGGAGAGATGTGAGCAGCTACACATTCCCTCTCTCATGGCCTGCTTTCCCATCACTGTGCTGTGGTCAGTAAAGACTCCTGAGGAATAAAGAGAAGAGTCAACATGTGGGATGGGTGAGCCCATGGAGCCCCTTGGCTCAGTCCAGGTCTGTGGAGGCCAAGTGCTGGCAGAGGGAGAAGAGGACTCAGCTGTCGTGTATAATGGGGACTCTTTTTGCAGGGGTTGCCAGTTACACACTGACCGTGGTGTTCGACAGCTCCCGAGGGAGGAAGCAATCTGTGTCATCTCACAGCGGGCTTCCTTAAATCTCAGCCTGATTAAGCAGTGGCAATATGGGCTGCCTGATAGGAAAGTGCCTTCCCTGAAAAAGGCCGATTGTTAGTGCAGAAACAGCCTGTTTAATTGTTTGCATTGTCCTGCAGTCAGAGGCTGGTAACACAGGAAAACACCAGATTCTGACTCCACTTGAGTAGGAATCCGGAGATGAATAATGTCCATCAGCTACTGGCATTGGTTTGGGTATAGATTGAGTCCAGTGGCCATACACCTAGGTCAGCTGCCTTTGAATACTCTGGGGTTTTTTACCAACCTCAAGATCTTTTAGGGATTTTGGGAATATCCACCCAGCTTTTGACCTCTTACCTGTCCTTGAAAAAACAGTATTTGTGCTTTCCATGGTGAGGCACAGGCTAAAATACCAACAGAGTGCACACAGAGATGCTGAGGTGGCATTGCTATAGAAAGAGGAGGTGGTGTGGTAGGTCCTTGGAACAGTTTCTCCTGGATTTATTGCTAGATTTTAGACACATCTGTGAATGTTGCCATTTGCTGAGAGCTGCTAGGTCTGGAAAGGGAGTTTGAAACTCAGACATCTGATGAAAAATGTATCTAGATACGTCAGAGTTATTTATTCATTGTATAGAGATAAAAGCTTTTTTTGATAGAGTGCACTCATCTTAGCTTGTGGCTGTTGTTTTTCTTAGTCTCTTGTGTATTTTAGGGATCTAAATAATTATAGGGAGTGACTGATGTTCAGAAGAAGTACAGTTCAAGCTGAGCTGCTGTTTCTTTGTATTTCTTTGCTTTCACACTCAGAAAGCAGTAAGCTGGGGTCTAACTTCGTAGCAGGTCCTTAGTATTCAACAGGCAAGAATAGAATATTGCCAACTGCAAGTTGTCTGAGGTAGTGTGTTTGTGCTGATGTACAGGCAAACATTGGTACTTCTCTGATTTGTGGGGCAGACAGGTATTGAGGTAGTGTAAGCACTAGCATTTGTCCTTTTTAGCTATGTAGAAGACATAAATTAAGAGTTGTCTGCTGACATCCTTATGAAACATGATGAGTTTGCAACCTGTTGGTTTGGAGGACATCAGCCTCAGGTTTTGCTACTCTGCTGCTCATCTGGAGGTAGTCCGCTCTTTGTCTGGAGGTTCCCAGTACTGCAGACAGAAAGGTGGGACAGCGTGGCATGCTGCTTGTTTCAGCATGCTGGTTAGAAGTAACATTAAACTTAGAGATATTTATATGCAAATTATCTTTGAAAAGCTTTTAAGGAGGCCTTTGCCATCCTTTGCAGATGAGAAATGTAGGGATTTCTCACTCCCTGTTGAAAGGTGGGAGTCAGAATGTGTCATAACTCTTGAGCAGTGCTGCTAGACGTCGCGCGGCAACTACAACCTCTAACTCAGGAGGTGGGCTGAGGAGCAGTTTGCAGGCAGTGGGAAGGCACTGTCAGGGGTGGGATCG
This sequence comes from Nycticryphes semicollaris, assembly GCA_013400055.1. Taxonomy (NCBI): domain Eukaryota; kingdom Metazoa; phylum Chordata; class Aves; order Charadriiformes; family Rostratulidae; genus Nycticryphes; species Nycticryphes semicollaris. Next base: position 65,314 of record VXBJ01003714.1, read on the forward strand.
CTCTATACTCTATGTACCTAGTTTTTTCTGGCCTTTACCAAGTTGCCTGCAATTGCTGGGGAAGAGCACTAGCCTTGCCAGACTGCTGCTCTCACCCACTACAACTTGTACCATGAGCCAGGTACAGATGCCTGAGCTTCTTCCAGTGGTGCCAACAGAGCTTCAGTATCAGCTTCCAAGGGAGTTTGTTCTATGAACAGTCCCCGATTCCCATAGAACTGTAGAATTGTCTAGATTGGAAGGGACCTTTAAGATCATCTAGTCCAACCATCAACCTAACTCTGATAAAAAAACATCACTAAGCCATGTCTCTAAGCTCTGTGTCAACCCATCTTTTGAATACCTCCAGGAATGGTGCCTCAACCACTTCCCTGGGCAGCCCATTCCAAGGCTTAATAACCCTTCCAGTGTAAAAAAATTTCCTAATCTCCAATCTGAACTTCCCCTGATGCACCTTGAGGCCATTTTCTCTTGTCCTGTCGCCTGTGACTTGGGAGAAGAGAGTGACACCCCTCACCCCCACCCCATGGCTACACCCTCATTTCACAGAGTTGTAGAGAGAGAGAAGGTCTCCCCTCCCTCTTCTCCTCTCCAGCCTGAACACTCCCCGCTCCATCAGCCTCTCCTCATAAGGCTTATTCTCCAGACCCCTTACCAGCTTTGTTGCCCTTCTCTTGATCTCCTCCAGCACCTCAATGTCTTTTTTGTGGTGAGGGGCCCAAAACTGACACAGCACTCTAGGTGTACTCAGTGCTGAGTACAGGGGACCAATCACCTCCCGAGTCCTACTCATCACACTGTTCCTGATCCAGGCCAGGATGCTATTGGCCTTCTTGGCCACCTGGGCACACTGCTGGCTCATGTTCAACCAGCTGTTGACCAACACCCCCAGATCCTTTTCTGCCAGGCAGCTCCAGTCGCTTTTCCCCAGGCCTGTAGCACTGCATCGGATTGGTGTGACCCAAGTGCAGGACCTGACATTTGGCCTTATTGAACCTCATCTCACTGACCTCAGCCCCTCCATCCAGCCTGTCCAGATCCCTCAGCAAAGCCTTTCTACCCTCCAGCAGGTCAACACTCCCACCCAACTTGGTGTTGTCTGTGAACTTTGATAAAGATGTTAAAGAGAACTACCCCTCCCATGCAACATGATGAGGAGTGGCTTAAGTTCACAGTGCTTGGGGATGATCACTTCCACACTGTGTAATCTTTGGCTCAGGTCTCCTCTGGGCCACTTGTAGCGCTCACTGGCTCTGCGACACCATCAGTAAATTTCTGGGGTCTTAGCAGTCACAGATTCCCAGATTTGTGATCTCAAAGAGGTATGGCAGTCCAAGCATGATCCATCACATGCAATGACTCATGACTTAGGAGAGGCTGAACTGATCTCCAAACTACAGCCCATGTGCACAAAGCTGTATCTGCAGTGTGAATGGACAGTCAGAGACTGGGACCTGGGCACAAGGCAGGGAGCAAAGCCTTTGGGTAGTACAGGCACACCCAGAGGGAGCTTAGCAATGCCTCGGTACACTACAAAGATGTTTGTTTGAGCCCTCCTTCCTGTCGACCCCAGCTATTCCTCTTGCCTCCATGATGAGCATTGCCCTGGACTCCTTGGACAAGTAGGAGACCTCAGTTTCTACAGAGGGGTCTAGTTCGAGACTCAAAACTTATTTTGATGTTGAGTCTAGGATCTAGAGCCACTGTCTTGCAGGGCTTGCAGCTCCTCCTCTTGAATCATGCTGGGGTTTTCTGTTTCATTCCCCAACACCCTTAAAGCCTCTCTAGGGCCAGATGGCAGATGTTAATGCCTTTCTTGGGATTTAGATGATGACGTGTCATGCTGAGGGACCCTTTCCTATGCAGATGCCAGCTGTTTCCAGCATGGGTGGGGCCAGCTCTCTGGGGGGTTTTGCTGAGGGAAGCAGGGCTTGCTTGAGTGTACAGCACTGAAGGCCAGCTGGTCTATCTAGCCTGGGGGCAGTGTAAAGCCACTCTGGCCTCACATTGTGCTTCTCATCTCTCTGCCTTGGGGAATGGCAATTCACCAGCAGGGGCTTGATTGCTATAGTCATTTGGACTGTTTAGAATATAATGGGTCTGCCTGTCCCCTGGTTCCTCTAAGATCTGATAATCCCACTCCCAAACGAACCTTTCTCCAATCTTCCCCCCTCTCTTAGTAACAGTGTTAACCCTGCTGTGTTCCTGTCTCTCCGTCTCCTTCTTCCCTCCCTACAACATACTGACCGTCTTCACCTGTGCCGAGTTCAGCTCACCACCTGCCCAAGTCTCTCTGCAGCTCATCACCACCAGTGTGTTCTGATAGGCTGGCAAAATTTGCAAAATGAAAATGTCTTCTACCACATTTTTCAGTTTTGCCACCAAATTTTGACAGAGACTGGAGCTGCTTCTGCTGCCCTGCGTGTGCTCAGTGACCTGGAGAGGACCTAACCAAGTCTCTCTTTAGCAGTTCCCAAGCTATTCTTTCTCTCATGTAAGTGCTCTTAAAATAATGATCCGGTCCTATGCAGCTGGAGAAGTTCAGCTTTGAGACTGATGTTTGCCCCCATCTCTTTCCTTTCTTTCAGACCATGCTGCTCTGGGAGGAGAGGGCAGCTCTTGGAGGATGCTAGTCGTGAGGAAGCCTATTGGACCACCACACCTCACTTGAATACTTTGATCCAAAATTCTGCTGTTATTAAAATAGGCAGTAGGCTGGCTGCTGGGACGTGTGAGAGCAGCCGAGGTGAGTTCATGGGAAGAGGAGAGCCTTCAGTTTAAGTGCTTGGGGACCAGCTCGTGTTTCACTGGGATCCTGCAGGGTTTTGGTCTAGGCGAGAAGGGGCTGTCCTAGGGGGCAGGGACTCAGGTGTGTGACCCCATAGGGATGTCATTTGCTGTTCTGGACATACCTGAGCTGCTCATCTGATGTCTTGGCTTTGGACTGGGATTGTGTTTGGAGAGATGTTCCCAACCCATTAGTTTGCTTGGGCCCTGGATTGTACTTCTAATGACAGGACTTTTTATTAGCTCCTTCCTGCCTGTTGACTCAAACTCTGTGGCCATCTCTTTTTGTAATTTCCTCTCCCCCATTTCTAGACTTGTGTCATGTATTACTGCAGAAGTGCTTGGGATCCAGCCTAGCTGAGATCATCACCATGATGGGCCCAATTTTCTACCTTGATTTGAGGGTGGATCGTGAGGATAACAGAGCATCTTGCAGTTGATTTAATTTTTGCAGGGATTTGAGTTCCCTGGAAAAACTCCCTGGAGAGACACTCAGCTTAACCATGATTAAGGCCAACAAAAATCTGGTAGCTGGTCCTCTGAGCAAACGGGGGCTGTGTTTGATCAGTAGGTGAACCTGGGGCATCTACTGGAAACTGAGGGGTTTTGGGGCCTTCCTTGGTTTGTTTGCACTGTCTGGGCTGTACTACACTGGGCAGACCTGCTGGGTGACACACCGGTATTTGTGAGGGTGCCCTTATCTGGAAAAGGCTCCATCTATTCCACAAGGTGTCTCTTGGTTTTCTCTTTAATATCCTAGGGATTGTTTTCAGGCTGAGGACGTGTGAGGAAGACTGAGGATGCAGATGGAATGGAAGAAAATGCCAAGTGATTAAATAGCTCTAGATGAGTAGAGATACAGCTTAAGAGATTGATGGTTGCCTGCTGGGTGGAGAGACGGAAGGAAAGATTACATTCACGTGCACCAGGATTGCAAATCCACTCATCCCCTTCTCCATGTTAAATTGCATTTGTTACATGGTGTAAACTCTTGCACAGCTCTGTACTGTACCTTTATGGTCCCATCTGCTGTTTCTTTCTTCCAGAACCTCTGGTCTGGTTTTGGGGGAAAAAGCCTATAAAATAAAACTTGTGCAGTGACACAAGCTGTTTGCTGTGCCAGTGTTTTCTTTGGCTTATGTGTCTGTGGTGCATTCTTGTATATGGAAAACTGTGTGTGTCAGAGCTAACATGCACAGATGAGGGCTAATTCGCAGGGCTAATAGCTGTGCAGATACAAAATGCATCAAGAATCAGTGTGTGCCTCACAAGATGTAATACTTTTTGGGGGCTTTCTTGAAACATGCTGTTACAAGAGTGGCTCTAATGCTTTCTGGACGCTGCAGCTCACGAGCAGAAGCTATGGCTCTCACCAGGTCTCTCTGTGCTCACCCCATGTAGGACAAAAAAACAGTAACTCAACACGAGTGTGCTTGATGTGATTAACAGACTGCACCTGGAGTAAATTCCTCTGCCCCTTCCACATCAGTACTTTACCCAGTCTCCAGGACCCAGGATGAGCACGTGTGGGAGGAGACCTGGTAGGATATGCTGATGGACTGCAGGGCAGTGTGTAGGACTGAGGTGACTGCTGGCAGGTCTGGCAGGGTGGTGGGAGAGGCTGGCCTGGCTGAGGAAGGTCTGCTATGCCCAGCAGCATCTAGGTCTTGGGGACGGGTGGCCCCTGAGCATTTCCTGTCCCCCACTAGGTGGCACTGGGAGTCCTGCTATGGTGTCCCTGGTTTCCCAGCCACACAGCCTGGCCTGCCCGTGGCACCCCTTCTCTGCCAGGCCAGCACCCACGGTCTCCTGGAGAGGGAGCTGGGCACAGAGGGACCTGTGCATTGTATGCCAGCCCTTTTTCACTGGGAGCTGGCATGTCATTTGGCAGCTGGTGTCTCACACATGGTGCCTGTTGTAACCAGTGCTTCAAATGTTATGCCAGAAGCCTGTGCCTCATACGCTAACCTGGCCATGCTAGAAGTCATTGCATTGCATGTGTCTCACTGGGAGCTGATGTGCTGTGAGCATCCTGGTGAGAGTCAGTGCATCACATGTCTCACCAGGAGCTGGTGCATTGTGCATGTCCCACTTGGTGCCACTGCACTGCACATCTGCCGGGACTTAAGAGATTGTGGTAGGAGTCACTGCATCACCACTGCCCTGCTGTGTCCTGGTGCATCACCAGTGGGCCGTGGTCTGGTGGGAGCTGGTGCATTGTGTGTGTCCTGATGGGAGATAGCATAGCATGCACACTGGTGAGAGTCCGTGTGTCACATGGGCTCTGCCCTGCTGAGATTCAGCGTGTTTTTCTGATGGCAGCTGGCCCACTGGCTCTACCCTAGTAGGAGGTGTTGTGTTGCCTGTGCCTTGCTGGGAGTTGGCTTGTCATGTGTGTCCCACTGACAGTCTTTGCCCTGCATGTATTCTGCTGGGAATCAGTCAGTCCCTTGTGTCCTGTTGGTGCATCTCATGGGGCTCAGCTCCACTGGGAGCCAAAGCCTTGCCCCCTGCTGGGGGTCAGTTCATCTTATGCATCCTGCTGGTAGTCATGGCATCAGCTGGGAGCTGGTGCATCACATGTTAGCTGTCTTTGGCTGGGAGTCGGTATCTCATGTGTACTGCTGGGAGCTAATGGGTCCCATGTGTCCCTCTAGAAGCATGTGTGTTGCCCTTCAGCCCTGCCTTCCCTGAGCCAGTGCAGTGTGTGCTGACCGGTCCTCATGAGAAGTCATTCTCACATGTCCTGCTGGTCCTGCTGGGACCTGGTGCGTCACGGGTGTGCTGGGACTCTGTGTCTTGCTCTCCTGCTCTGCCTTGCTAGGAGTCAGCATGTCACATCCTGTCCCTGTAGCAGTCAGCACATTGCACACACTATCCCTTCCTCTCTGTGCCAGTCTGCTGCACAGTAGCCTGTTTCCCTGGTTTTGTCCCCTGTCACCCAGTCCAGCAGAAATGATCTGCTCCCATGCTGAAGATCAAGGACACCCGGCCACAGCTTGCTCTGCAGCAGACTTCCTGTCTGCAGTGGACACAGGGATGCCATGGCACTGTGATTGCTTTAATTTATTTTTAATATCTGTAGTGCTGAGAATTAAATGGCATTAAATAAACACACCCAGAATCCCCACCTCCCTCTGCTGTTGTTCCCAGGCACAGCAAGTGACAGATGTCTCTTCATGCCTGCCTGGGTGCTGATGTTGCTCTGTCTGTCTCTCTCCCACCACTGTGGCCTGTTCTGTGGGACCTGCCCTGACAGACTTGCTGTCTTAGCTCTGCCTGACGCATCATGCCATGGCTGGAGCTTTCCCAGCCTTTGGGGATCCCCTCCACCCCCACTGCAAGGCCCAGCACCCTGCTCTGTGGAGGCTGTGGTGGTGTGTGAGGGAATGGCCAGTGGCAGCACAGCTGGGCTCAAAGCTGCTGGTCACTTCAGAGTGGGGTGCCTCTGGCTCTGGTGGTATGCAGCGAAGCAGGGAGAAAGGATGGCCTCAGTGGCACATCTCCACCCTGGGTTGCTTGTGGTGCCAGGTTGGGTTTTGCGGTGGCTGCTGCCTTCCTGTGTGTGCCATTCCAACACACGTGCAATTCCTGCTCCTACAGCTCCCCCATTCCAGGGCTGGCTCACAGGAGTGCAGAGCCTTCCCTCAGGCTCCATGCCCTTCCCTGGTGCTCTGTGGACTTCCCTTGGGCTCCATGCCCTTCCCCAGATCCCATGGGGATCTCAGCCCCCCTGCCCCTTCTTCAGGCCCCATGCCCTTCCTTTGTACCCCGTGCCCTTCTCTCAAGCTCCATGCCCTTCTTTCAGTTCCCCTGCCCTTGCCTCGGGCCCCAAGGCTTCCCTCAGGGCTGTGGCATATTCCCACTGATTCCCATTGCCAGCTCCCCATTGCTGTGGCCTGTGTCCCTCAGGGAGCCTCCACACCCTCGTGCCTGCTCACTCTGCACTTCTCAATTTTCCCTTCTCCATGTCCAGACCTCTGCTACTCTTGGTGGCTTTCTGACTGCCCTGCCTTTCCCCTAGGACCCTGTCTGGTGGCTGTTTTTCTGGGGGATGTGGGAATAAGGCGGTCATCATGTGGGTGGCATTGCAGAGAGAGATGCTTGGGGGAAGGACGATGCCATGGGGACTAAGGAAGAGTTCAACCATTCTGTGGTTCTAGGGTTCTTTGGTATGAGGCAGATAACGTGAACTGAAGGAGCCAGCATTGCTGTTTTGGTGGGGGCTGGCAGAAGTTATGTGATGCTTCCCTTCTTCCCCCTTGCTCTGAGCAGTCATGGTGTAAGATAAAGGCTCAAGCCCTGTTAGTATGGCTCTCCTGCTTCAGAGGAGCTTTCTCAGGCTCTCTGCAAACTCAGGAAGAGGTGTCAGTGCTTTGGGGGCATTCCTAGACTTTCTGGAACTGAACGGAGAGAGAAAACAATAAGAGAAAAAAATTATTTCTATCCTCCTGGTGCTTGTTGTTTGACTGTGGCTGGGTGTGGCTGTGTGATGGGACTGACAGAACAGTGGCACCTCTCAGGGGTCCTGGCAAGCCTCTCTGATAAAGTCCAAGCATGCCTCTATGCTATACAGGCAGGTGCAGGACTGAGGAGCAGTCATGCAGGGTTAGGCCCTTGTATGCAGCTGATCAGGGGCTAGGAAATGCTGGCACCTACCTCCCTGCACAGAGCACGGCTGCATAACTGTCACCCTGCTGCCTGCATCTTCCTTGGTCAGTCAGTGCTGGCCTGGGCTCTGATGTGGGTAGGAATGGATGGCAAGTGTGTTACTGTTTCCCACGCAGGGGGAAGTGGCATGCCTCAGGCCACTGTTTGCAAGGACATGACCCAGCGTTGGTGAAAGGGACTGTCAAGATGTGCCTGCAGTTAGGTACATGCGTGTATACCAGCCAGCTCTGGAAGGGGCTGCCAGACTTTGTTTCTCTGCACATGGCTGAGTTCCTGGGCCAGGGGAGTTTGGTACCTCGGCAGATTGCAATGGGAGAGACAGGTAAACAAGGAAACTGGTGTTGTGGCTTCACCCTGGTAGGCAGCTCAGGGCTACCAGCAGGTCAGTCGCTCCCCCACAGTGGGATGGGGAGAGAATTGGAATGGTATAAGTAAGAAAACTTGTGGGCTGAAATAAAGATAGTTTAATAAGTAAAGCAAAAGCTGGGCACAAAAGTGAAGTAAAATAAAGTATTCATAGAACATAGAATTGTCTAGGTTGGAAGGGACCTTAGAGATCATTTAGAAAACAATCAACATAATCCTGTTTAAAAAAAAAAAAACAACCCATCACTAAACCATGTCACTGAGCACTCTGTCAACCCATCTTTTAAATAGCTCCAGGGATGGTGCCGTTTCATTCACTCCTTGTCATCGGCAGGCAGGTGTTTCACCATTGTCAGGGTAGCAGGGCTCCATCATGTGAAATGGTGACTTGGAAATACAAATGTGAATATCCCCCACTTTGTTCTTCTTCCCCCCATTTTTTTTGTGGAGCATGATGTCATATGGTATGTGATATCCCCTTGGTCAGTTGGGGTCAGCTGTCTCAGCTGTGTCCCCTTTCAATTTTTTGTGTTCCTAGCCTGCTTGCTGGTGGAGCAATGTGAGAAAGGAGGAAAAAAAAAAGCCTTGATGCTGTATAAGTACTGTTCAGCATAACTAAAAGAGCCCTACATCATCAAACCCGTTCCCATCACAAATCCAAAACATAGCACCATCTAAGCTGCTATGAAGAAAATTAACTCTATCCCAGCCAAACTCAGTACACTGGGGAATTTAAAGAAATAAATGATCACCCTTCTCTTCAGCTATCTGTTTATGTTTCTTCTTGACTGCAAAACAAATATGAAGGAGTTGTACAGAGCTGCTTATGCTGCCTCCATCAGGGGCTACAGAAGTGAGGTGCTTGCGGTTTCTCAGTGCCCATGCTTCTCCTGTCTACTGTTCAGCTCAAGCCCTGGGTTTTCATTTGTGCTACCCGATGGTCTAGAGTTAGTAGAAAGGCAATGGTTATATTAACTTCAACCTCCCTTCATTAATTTTCTTTTCCCAGCTCAATTTGCTTTTATCCATGAAGCTGTGATATCCACTTTGGTTTCTAGCTTACAGTGTTTAAACCTGGGTTTAACAACCTTCTGCTGTCCCTGGAATGAATGCGGGAGCTGGAATGTTGGTTTGATCTGTGGCCGTTCTCTCTTGCGTAGCTGCTATTAATTCCCGAACTTGCTTTTATTTGATCAACAAGTGCCAATTGCAGAGTGCACATGTGATGACCCTGCTCAGCTGACCACCGCCACCCAGTGCTATTACCTTGAGGTCACTCTCAGCTGAGGCTAGATTTTACCTGAGGACTGGTGAAGCTCTGTAGATGCTGTTAGCAGCCGCTTGAGCTTGGTCAGACCTGTGCTTGCAGCAGCAGGCTCAGAGAGAGCAACTAAGGTAGGTTTAGATGTACTATAGGCATGAGAGAAATACTGCAGATGCCAGAGTGTGGGTCCTGTTGTGCCTAAAACCAGCTATTCCAGTGGTGCTGTGATTCGCGGCCAGACTGTGTAAATGTGCTCAGATTGTCACTAGAGGGAGCAGCATGTGACTTTTTTTTTTTTTTCTTAATCTTGAAAAAAATGACATGATGCAGAGACCCAGCGGGTGAAGCAGTTTGGCAGGAGGGATGTAGGAGAGATGCTGCAGTCTCTTTGGCTTCATAAACATAGATGTTTCTGTAACTGCAAGGGACTCTTGTCCCACTCAGACAGCAAAGTCTGGGGCGGGGGAGGGAGGAGTTAAGCACATTAAAGGGGCCAGTTTCCGAAGTGGAGATTAATTTCTTGGGTCTCCTTTTGGCTCTTGGAAGTTAAAAGTTTTGAAGGTGAACAGGGCCAGGCCAAGTGCAGGCACTGTATGCTCTGTGGGGGAGATGTCTGGAATGGGAGAGATGTTGGATTTAGTTGGGTTTGCCACTACTGAGAATTATCTGGGCTTTCTGTGTCTGTAAGGGGTCTGGTTTGACCTGTGCAGCTGATGAAGATCTCCTTCAAGAGCTCTCTGTTATGCAGATTCTGTTACCATTGCTGCTTGCGTGGCTGTATGGAGTAGTGCTAAGTTGCAGCTCTGTGCAATACTGTGCTGCAGTGGACGCATTCAGACGTACCCCTCCAGGCCTAGAATCTAAATGCAAGATGAGGAGCAAGGGAATACAGACAATGCAAGGAAACAAAGAGACCATAATGGTATCCTGCCTTGCCTCGAATTGGATAATTCCCCTATGACTAGTTGGTGGGCAGTGGATTACTCAGTGGGAGGAAAGGGGTCTGGAGTCAGTCCTGTGAACTTCGTTCCCTCATTTATGAAATGATGTTGTGAACATCTGGCTCACATATGGAGCGTGACACTTGGCTCACAGAGGCATATAAATGTTTTCATATCCGAGAATGGCTGCTGCTGAAATGTGAAGGATCATCATTAATGAAGTCTGCAATAACACTGACGGAGCATTTGTGTTTGCTGCAATTTGTAACTATGTTCTAACACTTGTTAACGAATGCCATTGTGGATTGCAATGCGACCAAGGAACACTTGAGGATAAACATGACCAAGTAGCTGTTCCTGGTTTGTGCTACTATTTATCACTGCAGGTGTTGAAACATACCATGTTGTGCAGCAAGGCTTTAAATGGGTGAAGAGGGTGAGAGGGGAGACTTAGCTACCGCTACTTCCTTTGTGGTTTCTCCATCTGCTCCACTTACACAGCAAACGGAGGCAATTGGCTGATATAAGAAGATCTGTTGCGATGGGGAGCTGAATATCCATATGACATCAGAAAAATCTAGCTGGTGGGCTGGAGGTTGCTTTTGGCAACGTGTCTTGGAGTAGCAAAGCTGTTCTCCATCATAGGTGAGATCCTGAAGAAGAAAATGTTGAAGGGATAGAACTGAGTAAAGGCCTGCATGGATGAGGAAGGAGCTCATAACTGAGCTCAGACATATAAAGAAGGCATACAAGAGGTGGAAGCAGAGGCAGGTGACCTAGGAGGACTATAAAGCTGCTCTGTGATCTCTTAGGGATAGGGTGACCTGGAGCTGAGTCTGGTGAGGAGGGTGAAGGGTGACAAGAAAGGATTCTGCAAGTACACAAATAGCAAAAGGAAGACGAGGGGAAATGTGGACCTGCTGCTGAATGGTGCCGGGGACCTGGTAACAAAAGACATGGAAAAAGCTGAGATACTCGGTGCCTTCTTTGCTTCAGTCTTTACTGGTAAGACCAGCTTTCAGCAATCTCAAAATCCTGAGACCAGGGGAAAAGTCTGAAGCAAGAAAGATTTTCCCTCAGGTTAGGGTGCGCTTAAGTGCAAACTGGACCCATGAGTGCTTAAGACTGAAGCATCTCTCATATAAGGAGAGGCTGTTCAGCCTGGAGAAGAGAAGGCTCAGTGGGACCTTATGCATGTGTATAAATACCTGATGGGAGGGAATGAAGAAGAGGGATTCTTCTCGGTAGTGTCCAGTGCCCAGTGACAGGACCAGAGGCAACACAGGAGGTTCCATCTGAACAAAACCCCCCTTTTCTGTGGTGAGAGTGATTAAACTGGCACGAGTATCCCAGAGAAGATATGGAGTCTTCATCTGTGGAGATATTCAAAACCCATGGGACTCATGCCCATTGACTCCTGTGTAGACTGTGACTCGCAAGACCTTCTAGATCCTTCTCTTCCTCTTTGTCTGTGGGGCTGACTGCCCTGCTGAGTTCTGGCATGCTGTATTCATGCTGACTCAGTTGTTTCTGATTTCTTTTCTGACTGCATCTCCCAAGTTCTTGAGATTGGTTTGAATCCAAAGCCTGTCCTGTGACGTACTGACAGCCTCTTCTGTGCTGGCATCATCTGCATGATGAATAAACCCTCTTCCTTTTCTGTTATCTGGCTGTAAGTAAAAAGGCTAATTAGGATTGACTCAAGCCCCATCTCCATGAATCCTCACTTGATGCATCTTCCATCACACAGTAAGCCATTTATGACTACTCTTTGAATATGTTTTTTTCTAAATGTTCTCCCATCATATTGCCATTTGAAGCTCTCTTAACTTGCTTAGGTGACAATCTCCAAACAAATATCAAAAGTCTTACTAACATCAAGAAATTATAACTGTTGTTTTTCCTCATCTACAAAGTTCTTTTGCCCGACTGTTCAGGGAAGTGCTTGTGCTAGTTCCTGCACCCGTGCTTGCTTTCCTCTAGTGCTATGGTAATAAAAACTAAGCTAGTGGGTCTGTAATTGCTCAGATTTTCTGTTCTTCCCTTTTGTAAAGCACCACTCCATTTGCCCTCTCTGCAGCCTTCTAAAGGCTACTTGGTTTTCTCTGGAGCCCCAAATCCCAGCAACCTGCATCAGTGCCTTAAGATAGGGCTTATCAGGCATATCTCCTTGGAAACCCTTCACATAGAAAAGTACTTCTTACTCTGCTCTTGCCTTATCTGAGGGTTAAATCTTGTCCTCTTGTAGTTGATAATAGCTGCATCACCATGTATCCAGGACAGCAGATAGCTTTCCAGCTCTGAGCAGTGGACATGCCATGTCTCCCTATCATGAGTGATGGGCTTAAAACAGTTTCTCGCCCTTACTGTTCCTCCAAAGCTGAGCGTGCTGGCTTTTCAGCTTTGTCCTTTTGTGCTTTAAACTGTTGCCTGTTGTCATCTAACCTATTGTCAATTCCTCCTTCTGAAGTCCACAAGGATCTCATGATTCAGCTGTATTGGTCTCTTCCTTTTATTTCTGCATTTCCCATGGCATCGAGAGAGCTTGTTCAAGGCCTGTTTCTTCAACAAACTGATCTGTTGCTGTTTTTTGTTTCTGTAGTTCAGCCTTACAAGATATTCATACCCAAGCTCAGAGCTTATGGTAGTATGCCTTTCTGAAATCTGCATTTCAAATTTTCTAGTAACCCTCTGAAGGCTCCATAACCCTATTGGGTCAGTAACCCTCATCCTTCCCTGCTGTGCCTTCCCTGTTTTTGTTCTTCCCAGTCTTCCACACTGAGTCACTCCTGAAAGGGAGCCTATCAGTCACCTGCACTGTTCCTGACTCAGCGGGTTGTCCTCAGTATGTTCTAGTTTGCACTTTTGTGTCCACAGCTGCTTCTTTGCACAGCTGGGACTTTCTGTAGGTCTGAGTTTTCCATTCTCCCTGGATCCTGCAGCCAGTGCCTGTGTCCTTGAACCACACAATGTTGCTTGTCCTGTTGGAACAGGCTGATATTTTTCTGGGTTCAGTTTGAGTTCTCCCAGATAACGTTGCACCTAGTAAATCATAATTCTGGTCATTTATAAAGCCTTCCTGTTTATTTTAAGGTACCATCTTCAGGGCATTTGGCACATTGATGCAAGGTTCCTTCTCCTCCTCCTATGGCAACTGTGACTCCTCTATTGGCCTCTTCCTGAATACTGCTGTCTGGACCTGTTGTGCTTCTGCTATAGCCACACCTGCAAAGTTACCAGGCTGTTTTTTAGAAAGAGTGAACTTCAACTCTTTTTTTGTCTCTTATTATGACTTGAATGTGGGATGCATGAAAGTTTTATCCTTCGTGGTTTACTCTGTGGTATGATATATATATATATCATATAGTTGATATACAACACTATTTACACAGTGGAAAGATGACCTCCAAGTTTTCCTTATTGTAGTGTTGCTAGATCTTCCAGAAACATGGTCAAACTCAACAAAACTATGGTCCTTTCCCTGTGTTGACGAGATGACCTGCGGTGTATTTGGTCTCTTCATATGTATCTTTTTATTGTCCAAAAGGATGTTAACACTGTTGACATTGAACTTATGGCAATGAAGGTCCCTCTAACCAAGACAGAGGATTGCAGGACCATTTGACATGGAGATGTCTAGATTATGTAGCACAGTACCTATTGCCCTGGGACTGGCCTGGGAGGGCTGTGGTGAAACCCTTTATCCAAATAATCCTTCTAAAGCAACTAGAACCCTTGCTCCCTCTTTTCTCCCCCCCCATTACTGCTCTTGTTTTTCATTCAATGTAATGGATATCAGGCTGGAATGAAATGGTATGCAGCTCTGTGGGATTAGCAAAGAAACTAGCTACTCTGCTGGAGTTAGTGGATCAGAAAGGCTGCTTTATTGCATATGGAATGAGTATAGATAATCTTTTACTGAAATACTGGACAAAATCCTTCTCTTTTTCCTGCCTGTGTAGTTTTCTTTGAAAACTAGCTGATGCTGCGCTAGGTCAGGATACACTGTGAGAGGATATGCAGGCCAGTACCCTAGACACAGTGATGATTATAGTAATTTACATCTTGGGCACAACAGAGACTTGTGCTACTAGGATGCACTAGGTGCACTTCTTGTATGCCAGCAACTTATATTTTGGAAGCCCAACCTCCATTATTGTAGCAAAAGACACACAGGAGCCGGAGTGTCCCAAAGATGTCCATCTTCCTGCCACAACCTTGCTTTTGCCAGAAGGGTTTCCTTCCCTTGAAGTTCTTTTGCAGGCCTTGTCTGCTTGCTGTGAGTTTCCTATTATTTCATGATCACTCAATAGCATTCCCCCTTCCGGTATGCTAAGCAAGTTTTAAGGCATGCTCATTTTGCTTCAAATAATGACTCTATCCAGTAGGTTTTCCTCTTATTCCGTTAGAGCAATTCCCTCTTTGCCCTTTTCCTTTTCCTTGATTCTGAACTCTTCTTGTAGTTTTCAGTCCTTCACTTGCTTCGTCTCTGTGTGGCATCCTGTTCCCTCTGAAAGTGCTAAGTGCTAGGAAGTACGGCCCTCTAGATGCATAGACCATGGGCTGGTGAATCTGACCTTGGTCTAACTTCAGCATAAAGAGAACTTCTGTCATTTTATTGCTTGCTGTTACTCTAAAGGATCCAGTTACTTTCCATGCCACTTTGGCTGCGTATTGTCACTAACATCCTGGGTGTGAGATCATTTAATGATGACAACGGATGTATAAAAGAGAGCTAGTATTTTAGTGTTGGTGTAAGCAATGAACATTTCTTTGGCTCTTAAAACTGTGAGATAGGAGTTGTAAAGTACTGTTCTACCACAAGCCGTAGAAGTCTATGGAAATGACTGCCCAGAGCCAGAGAGAAAGAGTAGTTGCTGAAGAGACTGATGAAAATAGACCGCTGGCCTGTGACACCTAGGCTGGGATAGCAACACAGCGGGCACTTCCCAGTGCATCCCCAGCTCTCCTTACTGTGCGCTTCACGGCAGTGTGCCTTGAGCTTGAGGGGTTAATATGATAACGTGAGCAGCATGCATGGTAATACAGTTAGCTCTTCTCCTGACATATGTAATCATAGACCTGAGATCAGGGCACCTTCCCTTCAGTCAGACATAGCGATTCCTGGTACCAGTCACAGGTTATAAACTAATTTTGGCAGTTAGCCATAAAACTGCTCCTTTCGGTGAGACACAGAGGCGTCTGGTGTCAGCCTGACACAAACCATTTGACCAGGGAAAGGCCTCTCTCCTGGTGGGAAGGGCTGATGCTGTTAGTGAAGGTAGAAGTACAGAGAGAGGGGCTCATAACCCTGCACTAATAAATATAAAATGCCTGTTATCAGGCCTGGCATTTGCTTTGTGGCCCCAGCTTTTTAGCCTGCTTTGGTGGCTATCCACTGAAGCCAACAGGTTTATCAGCAAGTTCAAGCATGTTTGGACTGCAGGGTCTCTCGTGGTGTCTGGCACGTGACATTATCTTAATCTGCCTTTAATATCCCACTCTGTGCTCTGGGTGCCATGACACATGGTCTCTGCCCTGCACCTCTGCTTTGGGTTACTAGCTGCTCACAAAAGGCTTTAATCCTCTCTCCGTTTCTGTAAACACTGCACTGTACTTATTTCCCCCCTCAATGCAAAGGCCTGGCAGGGTACCAGAGCCCCTGGGCTCACAGGGCTGCAGAGACTGCAGTGGCTTTTCAGAGGAGCAGGGTGGGCTGTGCTTAAATGGTGAAGGACAGCCCAGAAGTCAGCATGGTGGCTGATACTCCCTGTGCTGCCCAGACTGCTGGTCAGTGCTGGTGGCAGAGATGTGTGGAGCTGTGTCCATTCAGCCTGAAGACTCCGTATGTCTTCAGTGGCTCTTTGCCCAGGAAAGTCTATTGCAGCCCAGGGGTGGGTCACCAGGGTCACCCAGGATCTTCATCATTGGGGATTCCTAGGTAATGGGTGCAGGAGGTGCAGCAAAACCACTGCAATGGTGAGGAATCTGAAATAAAATGAGCAGTTGTTATAACAGTCCTCTCTCAAATGTACTCTCTTGGTCCAACAATCACCACCATTTTTGTTTGTTGTTTGTTGACAGTGATAGCAATTTTGCCAGGATAGAAAACAGAGGATCAACCTCCTGATCTGTCTGCTTTCAGAAGATCAATGCTGACTCTGCTCAGACAGTTCAGTTAACTGTGTTCTCACAGGGTGTTCAGTTTCACTTCCCAGATCCAAACTAGGGATAAAGATCAGGGAGGTAATTGCTGATGGTCCACCTCATTTTATCAGCTTTAAAAAAAGGAAGCCAGGGGGAAAAGATCATATTTTTGACAAGGTTTTTTTTTTTTGTTTTGTTTTGGTTTTTTTCACCTGGCTCACTGGCACAGGAAGCCAAAACAAACCAGTCCGGAAAGAGTCAATGTGTCTTATTAAAAAACAAAACAAATCACAGAACCCCACCAAAGCTAACAGGTTGCTAATGGAGCTTCCTGTCTGAACGCGATTGTGCTTGTCCATAGTAGGGCACCTGGAAAGTATTTTCATTGTTTTTCCTTCTTCCCGCTATCAGGGAGGATGGTATTTTTGTTTCTTTCTGTCTCAGGGTGTGAAGCTCTAGGAATGCTTGGGAGAGCTCTCCCTCTGCTGCTCATGCAGGAGTGGCTGTTTCCATTGCACCCGGGAGCTGCTGGACTTGTCCTGTTAAGGAGGATCACTTGCTCCCACGACACTCACTCAAAGAAAATGCTTTCAGGTAGGGTCAGTAGCTCACTGTGAACAGACTGCGCTAGTTAAGAAATGATGCTGTGCTCTGACAGAAGAGTTCAGTTTGGATAATTACAGCAGGGCATTAGAGAGCGATAGGAGTGGAAAGTACAGATTAAGCCACTGCTATTTCTACTGTACATACATTAAGTAGGGAAGGAATATAACAGTGTCATAAGGACTCAGGTAGAAAAGACATTTCAGACTGGCTGTGGGCTGTAGAAAATGTGGACAGAACTGCTCAGAGATTGGCCCTGAGCCCAACAAAGGGTCAATTTGTTAATTTTGTAATTTTTGTTAATTTTTAAAGTTTGATCCGGTGATGCGGGTAGGGGCTTCTTTCTTTTCACCCATGACTGACAAACTTTACCATTGCTGTTGATTTAAGGAGGCAAACTTCAGTTGTATGAAGCATTACAGATATTGTTTCTTTGTTGTTTAACTAGACATCTGTTCCCAGTCTGGTAAAACAGTGTGAGATATCTACAAGCTGGTTGTCACTGTCCTCTGAATATTTGGTTTAGTCCCCTCCTGTGAACTTCACTACGTGTTCTAGGATCTTCACTCTGTATGTGAGGATGTGAGGAGGAGCTTTGGGTCCTGTGACTCTCTCTGGAGAAAAACCTTAACTATAGACTATAGAAGGATATTGTTGTCTTGAATTCAAAACAGCAGGACCAGCATTAAGCACTTTATAGCCCTCCAGTAAGCCTTCTTGCAAGGAAGTTTAGATTTATCCTACACTAAAGCATAGCTCAGCCATTAAATCACACACCAGAAACACAGTCAAGGGCCTGAGGAACACATTTACATGTGGTTTGATTTGAGGGACATGGTGTTGGTGCTCAGGTAGAAAGCTTAGATATGTATGCTACCCTACCAGCTCACCCTTACGCAAGACACGTGCACCTGCAATGGCATAAAACACTTTGATTGCCCTTAGTCCCAGTTTCCAGGCCTGTCTTCGTTTCTGGCTTCTCCCTGTGTCCTGGGTCCAGCAGCTTGGAGGAGAACAGATTATCTGTGTGCCTTGTGTGCTCTCTCCAGGAGATCTCGGGTTCCTGCCTACTTGTTAGCTTCCTGCCTGCAATGTTGACATGCCCAGTCATCATCTTCTTGTAATGCCTGTTTAGCCCTGTTTGCTGTCTAGGACTTCCTGAGCTCGTGGTGGCATCTCCCAGAGCCAGTGCTGACAGACTATAGTGTTCAAGTTGCCTCTTTTCATCAAACTTTCTAGGCAGTCTGCAGGGTATCTGTAACCGAGGATGAGTCTTGGTGCATCGGCAGAGATGTAGATAGAAAGAAAACCATGTGCATGTTCTGCTGAGTTGGGAGATGTCTCGGGGAGCCTGTCTGTTGTCTCAGATGCTGCTGCTCAGTGAGAGGTGTCTGTTCATAAAGTAGCACATGAGTACACAGTTTGAAGGAGGACAGTGATAAGCAATACTGTAGGACATGTCCCTTCAGGCCAGCCCAAAGGGCACAATTCATTCCAGAGACTCCCAAGGCATTACAGCAAGGGGAATCTCTACTCCTGAGAGCTGGTTAAACGATTTCGATGTTATCTGAGTTTAGGAGTCTTTTGCTGAGACTAAAAGAAGGTATTGCTTCCTGCACAAACAAAACCCTTGGTCAGTCTCTTATTCCAAGGCAAATCATGGGTCAGCTGTGAAGAGGGAACATCTGTTGCTTTGGAGTGCAGTGCAGCAGGGTGAATGGAAGTTTGGTTTGCCAGGAAAGCTAGCACTAGCTGTCTAGGGCCAAAAGCAATGTCACTGCGAGTGTTACGGGAGAAGGGACACAGACTCACCCCTGTTGATTCTGTGGTCTGTTTGGTCCTGAGATTTTTAGCTATTTTCAGTTGGCCTATGAGCACAAAAATGATATCATGGTACAGGAATTGCAAAGCCAGAACGGCCGCCTCATGTGAAGTTATTTAAGTGTATCTCATGATATATTTTTATGTGTCGGTAATTATAATCCATACCCAGATTGCCCTACTTATGCTCTCCTCTTGTGTCGTTACTTGTTCGTGTGGGAGTGTTTTCCCTGGGGGGTGTCATCAAATACATTATAAAAGTAGAAGACACTGAAGTGTGTCATGTATAACTTTTTGCATTTTTTTTTAATAACTGGCTTGTATGTAATTAGTGTGAAATACTTTAGCACCAGAAGTTTCCTAGCGGAAGAGATCGAGTGGATTTGAACAGGCTCTGAGTCCCACTGTCCCAGGTAGAATTTCCCTAGGAGAGCTCACACCAGCACTGCAGGCAAGGCTGAACAAGCAGATTGAGGAGGGCAAGCAAAGGAATGTTGTAGTTTTTAGAAGATTGTAAGAAAAGCACTGAACTGAATTCAGCTCCAGAGTGGATTGGACAGATCCTAGCATAGGTCAGGAGTTAGCAAGAGGCTGCTTACTAGCCTGCTTTCTTAGCAGTGTTCTTGATTTCTTTCTACTTTCTCAGAAATTCTTAAGTCCAAACAGCCCCCTTCTGCACAAACCTGTCTGTTGTGCATCTGCATGCATACAGGTGTCTGGCTCTGAGCTGGGCAGAAAATGCAGACCTCAGAAGAGATGCTCCCCTTGAGTCTAGAAGCAGAAAGAAGCCAAAGACATCATGAGGGGAGAGAATATCTGCTCTGGGGACTGCAGGCATTGCCGGGTCTTTTATGATGGAGGAAATGATGCTACCTGTCCTGCAGGCCCCATGAAGGCTCTTGAAAAATAGACATGGTGTGTCGAGAGATGGTGGAATTCTGTAGGCTTCTCTTTTGCAGTTCCCTAGGCTATCACCTTGTCTGGAAAGCAAAACGGAGCTTGTGTGGACTCTGCAGAGGCTGACAGACTCTGGGTGACTACAAAGGCAAGCAGCGCAGCTGTGTGCTGCCCCAGGGAGTGGTGGAGTGGACCATTTTATTTGGTTGGAGTTCTGGGCTGGCAGGCTTGCACTGACCACCATATCTCTGTCATCCCAGCTGTGAGCCCAATCCAACATCTAAATAGCATTCTCTCTTCCTTGCTCCAGCATCCCTCTCCCTGTGCCTGCACATCTGTCTCACTGGTACCTCTTCCATCTGGCTGCATGGGGTTGCAATGGTTACACTAGCAGCTGAGATACTGAAAAATTGCTCTGTAGGGTTGGGCACAAGTCCCTCCTTCTGTAGCTCTATTGACTTTGGTGTGTTGTGTAGGTGGTGGGTGTGGGAAGAACATTGCCTAGAAATTTGTCCTAGAAGAAACTGTTGATGAGTGTTGGGGTCAGTGGCCCCTGGCTTGCTTCAGGAAGGTCTGATTTGTGACAAGCATTGCAACTAGTCCTCAAGAATATTTCCCTGTCAGGTAGAGAGTTGTTTAGAGCTTTATTGAACAGCAATGTCACAGTTAACAGCTGCGTTAGCTTTTCATAGAATCATAGAATCATGGAATGGTTAGAGTTGGAAGGGACCTTACAGATCATCAAGTTCCATCCCCCCTGCCATGGGCAGGGACACCTCCCACTAGAGCAGGTTGCTCAAAGCCCCATCCAGNCACACAGTAAAGGGGTCAAATCACGTCCTGTGACCTGTTGGCCATGCTTCTTTTGATGCAGCCCAGGATGGTGTTGGCTTTCTGGGCTACCAGTGCGCACTGCTGGCTCATGCTGAGCTTCTCATCCACCATCACTCCCAAGTCCTTCTCTTCAGGGCTGCTCTCCAGCCATTCTCTGCCCAACCTGTATTTGTGCTTGGAATTGCCATGTCCCACATGCAGGACCCTGTGCTTGGCTTGGTTGAATTTCATGCGATTGCACTAGCCCACCTGTCCAGCCTGTCCAGATCCCTCTGGATGATATCCCTTCACTCCAGCATGTCGCCGGTGCCACTGAGCATGGTGTCATCGGCAAACTTGCTGAGGGTGTGCTCTATCCCACTGTCCATGTCTCCAACAAAGATGTTAAACAGCACTGGTCCCAGTACTGATACCTGAGGATCACCACTCGTTACTGGCCGCCACTTGGACATTGAGCCGTTGAACACAACCCTTTGAGTGCGGCCATCCAGCAGGTTCCTTATCCATTGAGTGGTCCATCCATCAAACCTATGACTTTCCACTTTTCAGAGCAGGATGTAGTGTGGGACAGTGTCAAATGCTTTTATAAGTCCAGATAGATGATGTCTATTACTCTGCCCTTGTCTACCAAGTCTGTGGCAATATTGTAAAAGGCCACCAAATTTGTCAGGCCAAAATGTCTGTTTCTTTGCCTCTCTGCTTTCTCTTGTTCCTCCCCAGGATACTCCCAGGCTTTTGTGCTCTCTCTTTTACTCTTCCTCCATCTGCTCTTTCCCAACCTTGGCTTGTTCTTCTTTCTTTAACATATCCTTCTCTCTGGCATTAGGTAGCTGGCTTCTGGAGAAAAATCATCACCTGCAAGGCCTGCCGGCATTTCTGTGGAAAAATTGCATCCTTTGTAGCTTCGTGGAGGCATCATTTGTCTCTTCTGGAACATCCTGGTGACATCCTCCAGGCAGCTGCACTGCCTCTGTTGTGCAGCAGGGTGAGAGGCTCCCTGGGCACACAAGAACCTTTGGTCCCAGCTCTCTACCTCTGCAGCTTCTCACATTGCAGACCTTTTTGACTTCCACAGTCTCTGCATCTCTGCCCAGCTGCTTAAGCGGAGTTAAAGTCAGACAGGAGAGTCACAGTTTCTGGGAGGAGAAATACAGAATCATGTCCAGATCAAGCAGTTTAATTAGACCTGTTTCTTAAGTAAAAATGTGGAAATGTTTTTTTCTGGTTTCTAGAAATGCAAAATTCTTCCTTATCTGAATGTAGGTCCAGCCACCAAAGCTGCTGTTCACCAGTGTAGAGCAGTTCTGTCACAGAGGGAGAGGTCTGATCACAGCTAAAGGAACGGGTGGAGAGGGATTTGAAAAGACCTACAAAAGTGCCCTGATGAAGGCACTGGTCTGCTATTGGTCTGCATGGTCTAATTGCAGCAATCTTGCTACTGCAAGGAGTGCTTCATGGATTCTGGCCCACATGGAATTGCTTGTGTTGGTTTTGTTTCCACACTGACTGAATCTTGCAGCCTCCAAGACCTGTAATCTAGATTAACCAAATGTCTAGTCTGGGGGCTCCGTGCCTCACACCCAATTGTCTGTAGCAACAAACGTGTGTAAGGATTTAAGTTACCAATGCCCTTTGACAGGCTTTGAGTAGCATTTGGCCCCAGGAAGTGTCAGTGAATCCTTGCTCACCTATTGGTTACTGGAGTCCATCAACCCTTGCTTTGCCACTGCAGGGATCTGTTGCAGAGCCACTTGGGTTGGTCTGAATCAACTTTGCAGCTGCTCCAGGCATTGACATCAGCTATACCACCACAAAACAGCAGCTTTCCCTGCCCATGAAGGAGACCTGCTTTTCTGGCTCCACATTGCTGGGGTTGGCCTCAGTATTACTGTTAGTGATGTCCCGTGAGTGGCAGAGCGTGATATTCCCATGATCATCTGGGGTGAACAGGTCTGGGCTTCCAGAAGAGTACCATGAAGCCTACCTGGTGATGGTTTTTGCTGTTGTGTTTCCTAGCTGAGAAAACGCAGTGTGTGCTCTGGCCTGGGCCCTGACAGCAGCTCGATGATAGATATCGTGGGA
The DNA here is from genome assembly GCA_013400055.1 of Nycticryphes semicollaris. Classification (NCBI taxonomy): domain Eukaryota; kingdom Metazoa; phylum Chordata; class Aves; order Charadriiformes; family Rostratulidae; genus Nycticryphes; species Nycticryphes semicollaris. The sequence continues at coordinate 87,727 of VXBJ01003714.1, forward strand.
AATCTGCCAGGTTCTTGCCAGGGGATGTGCTATGTGCTGAAAGTGTTAACTCTCCCTGCAGCTCTGCTGAAACTTTTGCACAAACCCTGTGTTTGTCAGTTAGTGTTTGTTGGCGCCAGGCTGTCCCTGCTGTGATGAACCTGGCCTAGGTGGAATTTGGAGGTGTTGTGTGATTTGCAAAAGCCAGGTGGCTCTCATGCAGGTTGGAGGAAGGCAGTGAGGACACATCTATGTAGGTGTGTGTGTAGGGAAGTTTGGCCCTTCATTTCACTTTGGATTTCTCTGGAAAAATGAGGCATCTTGCCCTGTAGGTCCTGCAGATGAGGGGTCATCCCTATAAGCTACTTGAGCAGCACTGAATACTATGGTTTAGGTGCAAGGCGCTGGCTGAATTTGGGGTCAGGGACCTAGGGATGAGAATGGAGGTAGGTGCATTGTCTCCAGGGAAAGCTCATAATTAACAGCAGACCTACTGTTTTGGCACGACGCAGCCTTCTCCTTCAGACCCTCCAGTAAATACCATACCATTGTAGGCTTTGGAAAACCTTCTCTGATTTTTTTTTTTCCTAGTTCCCTTAAGGTATTAGCTAACATAATAATGAGCCTAAACAGACTTCCAGAAATGAGAGTAATATGTTCACTGCTGGCTCTGCCGTAATAGCGTATGTGATCCATGTTGGGAGTTCTCACCTGTAGGAGGTACAGAGGAAAAAAACACCACTCCTTGGCTTCCTATACCAGCTTAGAAGGTAAAAGATGTCAGGAAGGCTTTTGCCCAGGTCACTGACTGCCTCCCAAAAGGTGAACCTGTGCCCCCCTTGGCCTGCTGTTGTGAAGTGCCCGGAGTCTCCAGGTAGGAGCACGTATGCGGGCTAGTGACACTCCAGCTCACCTCCCAAGTTCCCTAGTTCATTCCCCACCTCAGAGCACATGGGCTATATATGGAGAACATCTGGAAGGGCTGCAGTGGATAGTGGGACCACAGGTTGGTTCTCTGAATTTGACTGGTGGAACAGCTTGTTAGACATCCCTCTGGATGACCTCTAGGGGCCCTTAGAAAAGGAAGGCAGGAGTGGGAAAAGATAGGGAAGATGCCAGAAGAGATTCTGAGGTAAATTGGCCTGCAGGGAAAAAGAAGATCTGAACTGGATGGTGGGAAGCTCACGCTGCATAGAAAGTGGTGTGATGGCACTTTTCTCTGGTTTCTGGACAGTAAATGGAGTGAACTGAAGGGGGCAAGCTTAGAGCTTGACTTCACAGTGTGAATAAAAAGCAAAGTCCTGGGTGGAGAAGGGGCCTGGGAAGGAGCCTTCTAGGAGGAGGGGATACTCACCATGGTGAGTTGTACTGTGGAAGAGAGCCAAGGTTTTGAGGCGATCTTTAACTCATTTCCCATTTGATAATTAAAATTTTTCTACATTTTTTTTTAAAATTAAATTTCAAATTGTCTGTATTTAAGTATCCAGGTTTTGGATAATCTCTTTTCTTAGTTTTGGCAGGCACCGATGCCTGTGCTGCTTTCATCAAATCTTCCTTTTACAATTTTCTTCCCAAATCTCTTCTTGGAGATTCACAGTCATGTCTAGAATATCTCCATGCTCTGTTCCTGTGATGCGACATCTGACCTGGGCACTGCACGGAGGACTTCTATTCATACTTGGAGTGCAGTAGTGACTCTCTGATAAAACACCAGATTGGATTTTGCTGCCAGGTCTAATAATTTCAGTGGTGGTCATTCATAGAGATTTCCCTTTGGGATGATCCCTTTTACGTAGGGCTCTGATTTACTGCATTAGCTGCATGGTTTCCCTGCCTGAGCTGCAGAGGTCTAGTTGTCACAGTCCTGACGCTACAACCCCTGTGCCGTGGAGTTCAGTGGTGCCAAGGTGCCTTGCTCCATCAGACCAAGTGGCTAAAGCACTCTAAGAAGTCAGTGTAGCCATGGGTCTCCCCAGGCCAGACCCACAGCTTGAGACTCTGGGACCTAAACAGAGATGCTGAGGGCAGATTTTTGGGCCTACATCATAGGATGCTGGTGTACCAAGCAGAGCTGGGATCTGATGCAGAATTGGCTCAGTACATGTCTCGGGCATCACATGTACCTTAATGTTACAGTGCCACAAGATGCAAGGGGCTATTTCTGCCACCACCACTGCAGGAGCAGGAAAAAGTTTCGCCAGTACTTCCACCTGTGCTTGGTTAGCACTGACAAGGCTTTTCAAGGCGTCTCATAAAGAGGGTCTGTCTCTAACTCCTTAGGAATTCCTTTTGTTCATAATCCTCTCCCAAGTGAGGCCATTAAGAACAGGGAAAAAAGCTACGAAATAATGCTTATGAGCAGAGCTGTGGGAAAAAAAAAAAAAAAAAAGGACAGGCCTAAGCTAAAGGGCATCCCCTTGAATCCCCTTGATATAGCTGGATTTTGTGCCATTAGCCTCTAAAAGTCTAGTACAAGATTCCCAAACCTCTGCAAGAGTGTCTTAATGGATAAGTAAAGCTGCTTGTCCTCTGCACACAAATGCTTTGATCTAAAGCAAGAAAGAGGTTGTATTTTTGTTGCATGATTGGGAAAATCCAGTCCTAAGCCCTTTTAGGACTAAGGAAGTGATCTTCTTTCCACACTCTGTATGCAGGTAATCAGGACAGAAGTAGCGGGCAAAATCCAGCGAGAACTTGGGAAAGGAAACAGTGATCTCAGGGTGTGAATGACCAATGAATGCATCCTAGTGCTAAGGATGAATGGTTGTGCCTGATATCTCTGCACATCTGGATCATGTTCAGCAACATACTTTGAGACCAGTAAATGTATCTTGGCAACATGCTTTATTTATTTGCAGCATGCAAATGTGAGACTGTTCCTGCCTTTCCCTCCTTGTACGTCAGTGTGACTTTGAAGTGACAGATTTCCCCAAGATATGAAAAAATCAGCGTGTCATGAACGACAGCCCAGAGCTTAGATGAAGCTGGAGGTGTTGAATTTTCTCTGCATGTATTTATCTGACTGCAGAGAGGCCGTTTTTTACCCTATTCAATACAGGCTTTTGAAATATGGCTGAGTGTGATGCTTTGTGAAATCCCCCTGTTAGACAGGTCTCTCCTATGCAGGTAATAGTTTCTGCTCCTTTATTTTCAAATCTCCTGTGCCAAAGGTTTCTTTTTCTGTCTTCCAATGTCTCCTAATGGTGCTGCTTGCCATTAAAAGCCATCAGCTTTGCTATTACAAGCTTACAAATTCTGTGATAGGGGGTCCTGACAAACGAGGGTCAAGAAATTTTTAGCCTTGTTGCTGTGGCTGGAGAGAGGAAGGAACCAGACTTCCCCGAGGTTCAGTCTGTGGGTGGCTTCCCTCCCCAGGACGGGAGCTGTGGTTCACCGGGCAGGGCTGACTTCCCCTTGTCTTGCAAAGGTGGCATCTATGGGAGCCACCAGGCACACGCGCTCCACTACTTTAGCAAGGCAGGCCGGATGGGACATGCGCTTCTGGGCACAAGCTCCTGCTTGCTTCAAGGCATGGGAATGTTCCTCTGTGTGGAAATGGCCCTTCTTGGATTTCCCGGCCCTCCCCGGCCGCCTGTCACGGTGGCTGCCAGCTCCTCCTGCCTGGGCTGCTCCAAGGAGCCTGCTGGCCCGGGTAGCTTGGCACCAAGGCAGCGGGGTTAGCAGTTGCCTTGCCAAGTGCTCCGCTTTTGTCTCCATGGCTTGGGGAGGTGGTGTGATTTGTGCTTTTGGTCACTGACAGGTCTCAGCTGACAGCTCCCTCCTTCTTTTGTAAAAATTACTTGCAGAGCAGCTAGTTGAGACATGACAAAGTTTTGAAAGAGGGAATTTCATTTCCCATACGGTTTCATGAGAAAGGTCAGCATTCCGCCCCCAGTGCCACTCTGGGTAAGCTAAACACACACAGCTGGGCTTGAGGGCCTGGGGTGGGTGCTACTGCCTGGCAGGGTGGGCCTTGTGCAGCAGCTCCAGGCAGGATGTCAGCTCGGCATGGTGTTGTGTACCTCTGGGAAGGCTGTGGGGTAAGTTGTACTCCATCTGTGCCATTGCCTGGCTGTATGCAATGAAGGCTTCACCTGTGCAAGATCTGGGCGTCAGCAAACAAAGAGCCATGATGCTTCTTGCACCCGCCTGATTTGGCATCAGCGTCACCCCTTGAGTTCCATAAAAACATACCCATTTTGAATGGTTGTAATGAAAGAGGAGAAATGGGCTCTGGTGTTGTTTGGCCTCTATACCTGGCTCATTTTCTGATTCTTTTCTCGAGCAAATGTCTGTCAGTGTAAATCAGAGTGCTTTCAGCTTACATTTGTAAACAGCCCCACTTGTGGGGCTACTTGTAGGTCAGCTGGTACTGCTCTGCCCTGCTGTGACTCGCGGTTAGCAGATCCTTGCCTTCTGCACAGCTGAGCTGGCTCCCAGAGATCAATTTGACATCAATAGTTGTTACTCAGGATGACTCAGTCTGGCAAGGAGTGAGTGACGGCGGCAGCACTGGGCTCAGCAGCCATGTGGGAGGATTTCCATTCACCAGCAGAAGTGGCTCCAGCAGCATGTATGCACAACATCTCCCTGGATGGAGCAAGAGCATCCATCCAAGGCAGCAGAAAGGTTTTAAGTCAAGGTGCTCTCTGGTCAGGAGGCCATTGCTGCAGAGATCTCAAGGTTACGGCAGTGAAGTCTGCCAACCTGGGGTCTGGAAAAGACCTGTTTCCTTTGCAACCCTGCTTGGGGAAGGAGGGGATTTTTGCATCAAGCTGCTACCTCCATTGCAAACATCCAATGGCTGCAGTGCTTTACAGTTTTTGGACTCATGCATGCTGCTTTTTCTGGTGGTGGCACCAAGAACAACCACATCAACCCCAAAATCACTGCAATGTGCCTGCCTGCCAAGCCCCATCCTCTAATACTTTGCTACAAGCCTGTGGGCTCTGTGATGGTGTGGTTTTGGGCCCGTGGTGCTTTTGTGTTCATTGTACTCAGCATTTAGAACATGGGGAATAACATCAGTCTCTGTTTGTGAATTGTGTTAAAATGGTGATTATCAGATTCTTGTCTGCTTGCTGGTGCTGACTTCCTCTTGCTTCCAGTTGCTCTGTTGCCTTAAAAGGCAGCAGAACATTCTCAGTGCTTTTCCAATGGCACATTTTCCAGGTAAGACATGCCCAGAGGGCTATTAACTTTCTGTGAATGAGAGCAAAGGGACCTGTTCCAATATAAAGCAGATGTTCTCTGGGAAGTCCCATTGATTCAAGAGAGGCTGATCTGAGAGCCAGTTACTGGTATGTATGTGCACATGTGCCTGTTGCGTGGTCAGTGCTGTTGTTGAGGAGCAGGAGCTGAGATGAGAATCAAGGCTTTGACAGTTTGAGCATCAGTCATGCTGGATACTGTTCTGTGATGAGAAATTGGTTTGAGAAATTGTCATTCGAATGCAGCTGTCTTTTGGTGGCTGATCCCCACCCAGATTACCCAAAGTGATTTTTGCCTGTTAGTATATGCACCGGTTCATCTTTCCTTCTTGGGAAATTCTTGTGAGGAGAGGAAGGAGGAGGTGAAATGTGAACAAAATGTAGCTTGGCTCCTTTAGCAAGACTGGAGCTGTGCTCAGAGCTTTGGTGACTGCAAAGGGGATGTGTGTGAATCAGAGCACTCTGCCCAGGATGTCAGGATTAGAAGTGATTTTTATGCAAAGGAGAAGATGACTCAGGTATATTTGAATGATCAGTTAAAATTGTTTTTTCTTCCTTCTTGAGTACTGATGTTAAAATGTAGCATGACTTTAATGTTGTCACCCATTTGTGAGCTGTACAAGCATGCATCCACACTGCATTTTTGTCCTTCTCCCTACAAAAGCTTCTCAGTTTACATGTTCTTAGGATCCAAGGGTTGTTAGGACTCAAATGCAGGTCTGAGACTGACGTTGGCTTTCTCCAGAAAGAAAAGGTTTTGTTAAAACTCTTGAGCCAGAGCAGTGCAACTGCGCTGTCTCTGGGCTGGAGAGGCAGATGTCTCCTAGCGTGGAGAGGCTGCTGAGCTGCTCTGAAAGCTCTGCTGAGTGTTCTGTACTTGTGAAGCTACACCAGCGGTTGCTTGGCCTGGACAAATGAGATAAAAATCTGTGTTTCTGGCTCTATGTGCTCCGCTTTCTCACTAAAATTTTGCTCTGTTGAGTAAAGCCCGAGGAGCAGTGTCTGCTTTGGATGGTGGAAGAGAGATCTCATTATTTTGCAGGCTGTTCAGAAGGGACCAGCTAAACTCTGCAGCTTGGGGCTGTCCTGGGGGAATGGAAGGAGTGATGCTGGCTGGAAAGGAGCAGGGCCTGGCACTGTAAGCTGTGTGTCCTTGTCAAATATGGTGAGTGGGCACATGTGCCTGCACAGACCCAGGTGCAGAGGCAAATGCCTATCAGCCACTGCTGGCCAAACAGGAGCAGGATGGGAGGTAGCAGGGCAGAGCTCTGGGCATTGTCACCCAGGTGTAACATTACAGGAATTGTGTGGGCATCTTCAGTTCCCACTGGGCATGTTTAGGCAGATGGAAAGTTCTACCAAAGACAAATAAAATTCCACAAGAGTGTGTAAAATGCATCACGATCCTCATAAAATGAGCTCAGTGGTGCTCGTCAGAAATGCCCCTGAACCCTGCTGTTGCATGGCATGGCATAAGATTTGGTATTAGGAGCCTTGCAGAAGACACTGTCTTGGAGGAATGAGAGATCTTGAATGTGCCATGTATGCTCTATTATGCCTCATACTTAGTGCTTGGGAATCCTGCATGTTATTAACATAATCTGTAATTTATCATTCCTGTGGAAAGGAAAACTGTATGTGGATCAAGGGGTGAATGCAGTCATCCTGACTGGGGGCCACTGTGCATGGAGAAGTCGATGATCCATATCGGAGTGACCCCGAGCATGCCTAGGTCTGTGCCATGCTGTGCTGTGCTGGATGCCCATCCAGCGTGGCCTCTGGGCTGTGCTGTGCTGAACAAATCCTGTGACTGTGGAACAAACTGAGCCAGCTCATGGTGTCGGAGGAGACTGCAGCAGCTCCCGCCTGCATTGCCTTGCCTTTATCCAGCAGTGCAGCAAGGAGTTCTCGTGTGCACATCCTTTCTGTTTGACAGTGCACATGATGAATAGAATTGTTTTCTTTTAAGAAAATAATAAGTCAAGTGACCAAAAATGAGATTCTCTCCAGGGACAGGATATGAGCAGTGTTGTAGAAAATTAATCTGGGATCCGTCCAATGATGCATGAATGCAGGGCTCCCAGAATCTGAAGGGATGTAATATTTACTTGCAATCAGTATTTGTCTTTAATTATATATTATTAAAGCAGCTGTTTAATTAATGGATTTGCTGTTGGGCTTTTCTTATTGAGATCAAGAAAGAGTGCTGCACCAGCAATCCCTCTCTTACCTCACTTGGTGTAGAACAAATGTTACAAAAACTCTAACAGGAACCCTATTTCTATATTTTCCAGTATGATCTGAAACCTGTTTGCTAACAAGCCAGGAGGGTTAGCATGCACAAAGGAGTTGGGAATGGCTCAGCTCTGGCTCTGGCAAGTATATGTTAAGAGTCCTAGCTTTTCAGAGGATTTGGCCTGGCATTACCCTTTGCGTAGGGTGAATGTCATCTAGTTGGAGGAGGCATCAGGGAGCCTCTTAGGAGCGGGAGCATTCAGCAACCCAGGGCTAAGCTCGTATCAGTACCCAAATGAGGAGAGGACAGCCAAGTTGTAATCCCTTGCAGAAGGGAGAGGAGATGCTCTCCTGGCTGTCTGTTAAGCTGACTGGGAGTTTCATAACCTGATGGGAGGGCAGATGGTACTTTTTCCAGCTCTAGGAAGTTCTTCTTGCAACAAGGAAGCACCTCAATTTAATTCAGTCAAAGTGGGTGGCTTCAGGATCTGTTCACAGGTTGCAACCCGTGTATCTCGCTGGGCTCCCAAGCCTGCCCACGCTCCAGTCCATACAAATCACTTGAGCCTCTTGCTGCGGTATCCAGCAATTCAGCAGAAAAGCTGTGACCTGCTTTGGCTGACCAAGCTAGGGCTTTACTCTCAGTTATCTGAACTGCAGAAGGTCATAATGTGTAGAGAGCTGGGGTGAGGATTCTGGGAGAGGTCTGATCAACAAGCTGTCTGCAGCCACTCCTTGCACTGTTTCACTTACAAACTCCCCTCTGTGTTCACAAATGACATAGGTCCAGAGAAACAATTTATAACAACCCCCCAAACATACAGCCATACCTCCAACTCACTACATGAATAAGAGTGTTTCAAACAGCCACCCAAGTCTTCTCAGGCTCTAGAAAAATCAGCTTGCAAGGGCCACCTGAGTCAGCCCCATAAATAAGTGGAGAGACCATGAGCTGCTCCATCTGGAGGAAGGCTTTGGTCATGCCACAGCTGCCTAGATAATGTGCTTTTGGCTGGGTATACCTGGGGCTGAAAACTTTCTGGGGCTGCCAGTATGCTCATCCAGTGCTGCTGTTGCTAGTTAATTAGAGTTTGGCTGGCTGCTGTCAGAGTGGCTCTCCTGTTCATTAATTGTTCCATTTCAGTGGTGGCCAACTTCTTTTTGGTGTTTGTAGGCTGCCTTACAGGGAGAAGGTGCTAGGCTAGATCTGCTGGTCCAGCTTGATTTGATTTACAAAAAGATCCAGATTGGCTCTGCAGCTGATAGGAATTGAAAATGGATTTTTCTCCCCCTGTGTGCTAAATATTAGTCTCTCAGCTAGATTTTCTAACTCCTCCTTTGATTGCCCTTGTACACCCTCTGCCTTTACCACTGAGCGCACTCATGTGGTCTCAGTGTGGGATGTGGATGCTTGAATCTCAATTGTGAGGCCAGAAGACCTGGTAGGACTCAAGCATCCACATCCCACACTCAAATACCATGGATAACTTGAGACTAGGCATAGTCTTCTTCCATCCCTTCCCTCTAAAGCATGGGCTTTGTCCTTCTTTCTTCTGTCTTGTCTGTGCTGTAAGTGCGTTGGATCTACACATCTTCACCTGAAACCAGAACTCCTTTGGAACTGTTAGATGTTCCTATGATAAACCAGTGTTCTGATAACAATATAGCTCTCCCCAGAAATCATTGCAGTCTCCCCCAGCTCTTTCCAGCAGGTGTATCTCCAGTCCCAGTGATCAACTGACTTTTTTGTTAAGCCCAGGTTTCTGAGTCATCTTGTGCTGTACAAAGTGAAGGTCCAGGGAAGATCGTTTCTCTCTGCGATGGTTAGGCATGTATGCTGCTCTGAATTCTAAGCAGGTGCCTAACCACTGTGTGAATAGGGACTAAGGCAGATAAAAGGGTGCTTTCAACTATTTTGCTCTCAGTGGATGCAGCCCTCGAAATCTGACCCTGCATGGCATTATTTCAACTTGTACTCATTGCTGCTACGGCTTTTTGCCACGGAGAAATGTGATAGAAAAGATGACATCAGGCTTCTTTCTGTAGCTTCTTCTCTCCATAATGCTTCCAGAATATAGGAATATAAATTGGATAAAATTTGTTTACCCACTGTCATGATGCAGAGTTTGATAAAGGTGAGCTTTGCAATGGCTTGTTGCATCTGAAATTCCTTAGAAGATCTCATCTTTTTGGACAATGAAATTACCTTGGTAGCAAGGTGCTTCAGAAGAGACAAACTCCTTAAGGCTTATAAGGCATAATAGGGACTTTGATCCTGATGCTTTTGGAGAGCTGCAAACCCTGCAAGACTGTCTAAGGGCCTTAGGGAGCAGGGCACATTCCCAGCACCAGTCAAAAATCACTCGTTCAAACATTTCTTCTACCCTTTTTCTGCCCATGCTGAGTGCTCCAGGAGCTCTGCAGCCCTTGGCTTCATGCGGGGTGGTGAGAGGGGCAGAAAGGCTCTCCCCTTTTGGTAGGGACTTGCATAGTATATTCAAGTTCTTTTAATGTGTTTCCCACCCTTTGCCCAAATAAGTTTTTCTTAGAGAACAAGTGCATAGGAAGGCTGTAGAAGATGCTTTGGAAGACATTCCTCACTTTTAGGCTTGGTCTGCACTGGAGAGCCATTAGAAGTGCTCCTTATCGGTCTATATTTCCTAACCTTCCCTGGGATGACTGGTTCTTCAATCTTGTTCTTTTTGCATTCTGCAGCTGCTGTTGCAGCAAAGAAGTGTGGTGTGTCTTGCGAGTATGACTTTTTCTCATGGTTTTTCTCTGCTCTTGGGGTCAATAGGTCTGCAGAAAGATGGATGCTAGATCCTCATCCCCAGTGATTCTCAGCAATTCCCAAAGTGCTGTCTGAAAGGTGAAGCCAAGTTGCATAAATTTTCCTCTCCTAGGTAGAACTTTTTCTAAACCTTGGCCAGAGCTTATCTTTGGCTTTGTAGGCTTGAAACGGGAACTCAGCTTTCTAAAATTGTTTATAAACTACTAAACGAGCCCCGCTGGGCTTCGCCTTACTTCCAGAATTACCTGTGCCTCCTCATGGGAATTAATGGAGATGATTCAATGATGTTGTCAATAATGGTTCCAGCAGGACGGTCCAGCTTAGCACCATCTGTGAAGAGACAAAGATGTAAGTTTCTGAATGCTTTTGCTAAAAGAGAAATACATCAGCCTCTTGAATCCAGCATATGCGTTTGCTGCTCTTCATTTTGTAATGCTCTGTGCTTCTTTCTGTTCTCTGCTTACTGTCACCAAGAGCCTAACTCAGACTTGCGGTTAGGAAAACTGTCTTGTCCTCTTTCTAGGTGACTAAACACAATATTGTTAATATTTTAAGATATTTAAATGGCCTGGCTGTCAAATGCTGAAAAGGCAGGTTATTGCTACTGCAGTTCAACACCTCTGAAAACGGGGCTGTGTTTATATATGTTAAAGTGAAATTGGCTTTAGGTGCTTTATCTGAGAGAGACAAAAACCCAGGGTGCTTTGAGCACTGCAAAGTGTTTGGGAAGGTCTGGCAGAACTGGGAGATGAATGCAGGCACCATGGTCCTCATTCTGTCTCTGTGACACTGCTCTGCATTACAGCACTAGGGAAAGGAGGTAATGTTTACTTATGTTTATATCTGCAGAGCCCGTACAATTTTACGTAAGAATAAAATAAATACTGTTTGTTTGAACAACACAGAATGTCTGTTATTCCGGGAATTCAATGGGGTGGGAGTGAAGAGTGCTGTGGTCAGTTTAAGTGGCTGGAGCCATGTCTGGTCTATTTGTCATTGGACTGAATCACCCCGCACATATCTGGACACGTTTTGGGGTTGTTTGTTTACCTGAGTGAATTCCTGTAATTTGATTGTACTTTCTGATAGGGGCAGATCCAGAGATCTTCATCCTATCAATCAGATCCCTTTGAGTGTTTTAGTGATGGACTGCTCATCTTAGCCTTACCTCAGACCGAAGAGAGATGAGAACCTTGAGAAAGCAACTTGATCAAGAAAGCCTTTGAGATCCATTTGGTGTTGCTTCACTTTGTGCAGCACTTGTATGTGAGAGGGAATTTTCAACAAATTTTCCCCATAAAAGCAGATGAGGGAGATATTAAGCTGCAATAATCAAAACCTTGCCCATAAAGCAAAACAACAAGGAAAGCCAAGCTGGCTAGGAGAAAATATGAAGTAGTTGGACTGTGCAAGAGTCAAGTGACAATGAGCAATTTTAACCGTACTGCTTCATATGGCATTTTCTCTAGTCTAGATTTTCTGACTGGGACTCTGTGGATATCCACGCAGTTCATCGGGAACTGATCTGGGGTTGCTTACATTACTTATTTTGCAAAGGTTTCTAAGGTAATATACACTAACAAAAGAATGGAAAAATGTCTGGTGATTGTTGGGTTGTCTTTCCCCAGTTTCTGGGGGGAATCTGATTTCCATAAGTTGAGGGGCTGGAATATTTCTCCTTCCAAAGCAGAGTGGTAGGATAGTGCATCTCTTTGGAAAACCCAGCTCCAACACATAATGTAGCCAAGGATGTGATTTGGATTGATACCTCCACATCTCCTCATGGAACTGCCAGAAGTGCTTGGGAAGATGATAAAGCATCCCTCACCCATCAGGTAAATGTTTTCTGCTAATGAATTGACTGCAACTGATCTTAGCCCATGGAAAGAACAGCTGCTTAGCAAAGGGTGGAAGGACGAACTGTGCTGGAAAGGACAGATGAGATGACACCTCCTTGCAGTCAGTGCAGCAGCACCCTGGGCACATCTGTGGAGACAGAGGAAGGGGGTGAAGTGTGGGCAGAAAGGCAGAGAACGGTGATTGCTCCAGTTCTGAGCTCACTGCGGGGGAAGGAAACCAGCAGTGCTTCAACAGGCAAGTGTGTCCGTTCTCCTTGAACAACCTGGGAAGCCCAACAGTGCTGGGAAGCCAGAGACAAGCAGTTTACAGAGCATGTAGATCTCTTGAGGTCTTATTGTGTGGGTAGCTCTAAGGAGAAATGAGAAGACAGTAATCAGTCATTGACATTGGTGTTTAGTCTCTGTGGGTTTCTTGTTTGCTGATTGTAGTTTAGTGCCCCATAGGTTGACTGTGGGCAAGTGCATCATTTAGTGCTGCTAAAAGTCTTTATGCACCCCCAAATGGCTTCCCAGCCTTGCTTTTCTGTTTGCTGCAGCACCATGGAAATTATAGCTATTTTCAGGTTTACAGGGATGAAGCTGGTGCCCAGGGAGGAGCACCTCCCCAGGAGTACCTGAGCATCCTAGCATTCCTCGCTTCCCAAGGCAGTGCTGTCAAGAGCTCATTCCCTGTCACGGCAGCAAATGAGGGTAGAGAAGGGCCAGCTGCATCCTTCAGGGAGTGAAGCAAGAATTAGGATTACAACAGTGCAGAGACCAGATCAGGGGGGGAGCTTTTATTGGCAGCTCTACCAAAAGGAGATGTGGGTCCAGGCTTTCTAGCTGGGTATGACTGGACTGGGAATTCTGGTATATGTAAGAGGAAAAGAGCTATAGACTTAAGAGATTAGAGACATTGCAGAGATTCCAACAAAGATGCCATGCCTTGTCTTGGTGTAAACTTTAGTGAGTGACAATTGGGCTAAGGAGTAAAGTTGATTTAGATGGTGGGAGAGCAGGGTGGAAGGGGGCCCACTTGTCTCAGGAAAGACAGTTTTTATGAAGATAGCAGTGGAGTGGGAGGGTGCTGCCTAGGAGGGCACTTGGGCATAGGAAATGCCCATTTTGCCTTAGGGACAGGGCTGTTTACAAGCTGCCGGTGTTGGTGGATTGTTTCTTTAGGTCATGGCGTGCCAAGTATTGTTTAGTTTAATAGCCCTGTTAATAGGATTATATTTGCCTGGACTATTACGTGAAGGAAAATGATTCCTGCTTTGAAAGGAAAAGACACTTCAGTAGCGATGTTGCAAGACACACATCTGTCGTCAAATGCTGCTACTAAGCTCAGATGTCTCTGGGCCAGTGCCAGGGTTTCTTCTCATGCTTTACCACTTGGACCAGGGAGGAACACACACACGCACACAGATGCGCCTAGTGATCTTTGCATGCAGAGCCGGTGCTAGGAGTGTTGAAGGTCTGTGCTCTCCCTGGAGATGTCCTTGAGCAGGGCATATCAAACCGGTGTAACGAGGCTACAGTCAGTAGATACCACAGCTGGGGTCCATCCGAATGGCACGGGTTGCCTGGATAAAGCTGAGCCACCCCACCCACACTGGTGAGCATTGTGGAGCAAGGGCTAGATCATGGTCTCTGTCAGAACTCCTCCAGGGCATGAATTTACTAGTCCTTCTGGGAAGATCCAAGGAGCAGAGCTGGGACCTTGGTGTAGTACACAGCTCTCTAGCTTGAAGGCTGACAGTCTTGCCTTCTTTCCCTGTCTCTGCCAAGAATATTTCTGTTCCTTTAAACACTTGGCTCCGTGTTTCTTCTGCTTTACTCCTGCCACCACCCAAGCAGGGTCAGGCAGCTGCTGGCAAGTGTGAATTGTGACAACTTGACATATGGGGTAGCTGTTAGCAGAATAAGAGCCTGAGAGAAGTGGTTTTCAATTGTGGAGCTCTAAAAATCTTTTTCCCAGTAGAACTGAGGACTCCTGAGCAGCTTAGCTGCTCAGCCATGAAGTCTGGCTTTCTGGGCTATCTGCAACAGTTCAGAAATCAAACATGGATAATTCCCCAGAAAGCAACTAGAAGAATAATGCATCCTGGGAGTTACTCATTAATTTATGCCTAACCTTTGGAGCCAGGTCTTCAGCAAAGCTGAGCCACTATAGAAAGAGACTAACGTGCAGCACACTAAGTGCTGGCAAGTGGCTAGTGTTTCTTGATGGGCAAAGGTCTGCCAGTTCCCAGAGAAGCATAGGGCATGCCAATAATGAAAAAAGGTAACCATACCCCTTTTTATTTTCTATGGGCTTTTCCTTCTGGGAGCTGGAGAAGAGTAAGAGGCAGAAGGGCTTTTAAATCCATTTGAAGTCCATTTATCCTTCAACTTTACCCCGAACAGTTTCAGCTGGGTTCATCATTGGGGTGGCTGTTAAAACACAGCAGTGGTGGAAGGAGACCAGGTGCCTGGGTGTGGGCAACTGGCACTGGTTTCCACTTTTAAAAATGATCTAATTGGACTGTGGGCATAATCAGAAATATCTGTTCCATGCATGACACCTCCATGTATGCTAACATGTATATGTTTTTAATCTCTTCCATCCATGTCCTCCACCAAAACCTGAGTTTTTCCCAGCCCACAAGTCCCTGCTGCTCCCTCTGTCACTTCCAGTTGCCTTTTTTCAGCCAGTGAGCATGAGCGCTAGGTGACTCATGTTCCTCATGCCTGCCAAGGGGTACTCCTGTACTTTGTGTGGGAAAAGGTCATATTTGTGATGATCTCCTGGTATCACCTCATTTCCCTGTACTGCTGTGATAAGAGTGTGGATAAGCAAAATGTCGTGAGTGAAGAATCCTGCATCTAACCTTAATTCTGTCGCAGAAACTGTGGTTAGACACTTCATTTCACCTCATCATCTGAGAAGGTTGTGTTCTAACCCTCTCTCATCCACAGAGGATGACATGGGTTGACTTGCTCTTTGGAGTGGCCAGCGTGGACTTTGCACCACCTTGGCCAGCTGGGGTGACTCTGAGCTCAAGTGACCTGAGGCCACTCATCATCCTTTGGCTTCCCCACTGGTTTTCAGCTGCCATGCTGTGTGTCATATGGCTTTATGTAGCAAAAGGTGTTGTGATTCCAATGCAGAGCACTGCTACGCAAGACCTCCTGTGAGAAAAAATTGAATTGGGAAGCACAAGTCCTGGATGTAGCAGACGTTGTGAGGGGGGTCTGAGGTCTGGGCTCAGTGGCCCAGCCACCCTGTCCCAGGAGTGGCAGAGGCAGATGCTGGGAGGCAGAACGTGACAGGCAGGAAGGGATGGTGATGTCCCAAGCCAGTGGGAGATGGATTGCTTGTCAGACATTTCTGAATGTGGGAGTTCTTGGGGGGGAATGCCAGAGGGCTGGGGGGCGCAGAGGTTGGTCCATCTGTCCCCATCTCTCTACCCTGACGCATGCGACTGAAAGAGCCAAGAGGGACAGGGACTGCTCTAAGCTGTCTCCTGTCACCCTGTGCTTCTGAACTGTGGGAATCTCGCTCATGGCTTGGGACACTAAGGGAACACATGGGACTCAGCTTTTCTGTGTGCGACATGTGATGCCTCAGAACAGGATGGAGCCTTGGGTTATTTACGGGCATTACTAATTTAGTCATCTGCACTGAATTTGCCTTTAAAATTACCAGCTTACCTTTGGGGAACCCAAAGGACAGGACTGAGTGGTGGGGTCACTATAAGTTTTATGCCTTAGCTGAGAAAAGAAGCAGAACATCTTGGCTGAGCTCTAAGCAGAGGCAGATGGGGCAAGCATTTCCATTGCTTATGGATCAAATTATTCAGGGTCGAATGATTGCCAGAGACGGTCATTATCGTTTCATTATGGCACAGAAGGCAGAAAAAGCACTTCATTTTGTTAAAGAATTGCAGGCAGAGTCTTAAAACAAAGACTGGGAATGGTGGAAAGGGGGAGAATTTTTTCCCCACGAAGGCGGGAAATATATGGGATCAAAACTTGTTATTTTCCCAGAAATTCTGCCATGTCTGATCGTGTGCTTTATAGAGGAAGATACTAATTTCTGTGTACACTTACCTGATTTAACAGAAGTTTCTGGAACAGAGAAAGACTCTTTCATCAGGATGGGAGGCATTTAATAGCAAAGAAAGGGATTGTGGAGATACTGCCCTATACTGTCTTAATCTCCAGTGTCTAGGGTCTTCTCTAGTCCTTGTGCAGCACTATTCCACTGTTTAAGCACTTGAATCATGCCTGTGCTGCACTGTAGGCTTACAATTGAGACCCTGGCCCTCTCCCTAGTGTTCCTTCCTGCTTGCTTCAATTTCAGTTGTGCTCAAGGTGGTATATGGCAAAGGGCCTCCATCATGAAACTTCCCTCGGGGCTGAATGAGGCCAATGCAGACTTGTCAACCAGCTTGTTTTTCTGCGGCACTATAGAGGTCTTGGTCGGCAAAGGCCAAACAAGGGTGGCCGGACTCTTGGGTGACTTCTCCAATTTCTTGAGCGCTGTATTTGCCAGAGGTGTAGGTCATCATTAGTAGGGCTGTGCTTGGTGGGTAGGGGAACTTCTGGGACTTGTGACCTTGCTTCACCTCTCACACGGGCATCTTGAGCAGGAGAGATGCCAAAGTGCTACATCGTATAACGCAAGTTTATATAGATATAAATGATAGCTACAGGGGAGTCATTGCATGTCTCCTGCTCAGAGTGCAAAACCAGATGTGTGCTTGGGTTTCTGGCATGCCCTGAGCTCTCTCTTCCTTGATGCACTTACCTGTGCTAGTCAGATAAAAGACCACAGGGTTATGTGCGTGATTGCGACAAGTGTATCTTTGATTGCTCTGTGGACATAATGCAGATCATAACACATGACCTGCGTCAGAGCCTGACATTTCTTCCTGTAAACTATTCAGCAGATGTTTATAAATGTATTTGTAATCTTTAGCTGGTAAGATCAGCTAAGAATCATTTTACAAACAGGACAGAATATCTAGTTCTTTGGTGAACTTATTTGCAACGTATAATTCATCCAGGTGAATGGTCTCCTAGCCTGAGAAGCCTAAGATGTGACAGCCTTCAGACTAGTTCTGAGAAGTTCAATTGACGTGACATTCCAGAAAAAACCTCTTTTCTTTCTGTGGTTTGCTATGAGAAGGATTTTTCTCAGCTTTAGTATCTGTAGGGGGTAGTTACAAAAGCAGTTGGTCTGTCATTAAAGGAGGATGGAGGAGTCCTGTTTGACTGACATGCTCATTCTCCTCCATTAACTCTCTGCTGAGATCTACAACTGAGATGACCAAATGGTGTCAAATTGGGGGTTTTTTTTGGTGTATGCTCTTCTCCTTTTGAGAAGTCTTATCAACTCTTAGCTAACAATTAGGAATATAGAACAGTAAAAGGAGAGACTGCTTTATGAAATGTCTAGACTTAACGAAAGCAGAGAGCACCAGGCCTCTCACGGGAGACCCCCTTTCAGAAATACGGTTAGAATTAAAATTTATAGGGACATTTAAATTCTCTTGTGGAATACTATGCCAGAGGTAACCCTGTGTGAGGCTTAGAAACACACTTGGTCTATTCCCATGATCAACAGTTGTAACAGTTCTTCTCTTATTGTGCTATGTCTGTGGAACTCAGTCAAATAAGCCAAGAGCTGTACTGGAAATTCAAAATGGAAATTAAGTCTGACATAAGTTTCCTCTGAATGTCACCAGCAGCCAGACTGCCCATGGCATCCAGCTCTGCAGTAAACTCCAGTTTATTCTTGTAGAAAGGTCCCTTAGATCTCTCCTGATCCCCTTGCCTGGATGGAGTCTGATAAGGACAGATGATCGGTTTGGAAGTATTGCCATGCCTGTGAGGTCTGCTGCATAGCTCTGGGGGTGAGTGAGAAGTGGAGGCACTGTGGCTGGCAAAAAGAAGAGATCAAAGATATGTTGTGTGCCAAATGACCACCTAGGCTCATTAGAGCCTGTTGGTTGCATGGTCATCCCTGTTTTGTTGTGCTCTTCTAGCTTGTTCTTGAAGTGTGATGCACAAGGTACAACACTTCAGCCTGTGGGGCTGATCTCATGGTCCGCCAAGGAAGGGAGGTAATGTGTGCTACAGAAGGAATTGAGGCAGGTGAGGCATGATGGGTGGGGGACATGAAATGAAGGAAGGCTGATGCTACGTGTTCACCCTTTGCATGTAAGCAAGATTTCATCTCTATGTGTCTGAGTGTCATTTGACTTCTTCTAGATGTGGCTTACCAAGGAACTGTAGTGTGACCTCAAGCACCTAGAGATAACTTAGGCATTGCTGAGGCAACTTATGCTCTGTGAGTCCTTCTGGGAGACAAGGTGTGCAGTGTGGATGTGCTCCTGGCAGATGTGTATTGACTCTACCTCAGTCCTCCCCAGCTCTTCCAAAAAGGTGCATCAGTTCCTAACTGCATGGATGAGTCAGTCATGCGTGCTCTTCTGTGCCTTCAGCCTTGGTGCATACTCAGGACGTGTGTGTCACAGGACCAAGCTGGCTCCTTGGGGTTGGGATGGAAAACATGAGGGAGAAGCATCAGCAAGAGGAAGAGGAACAGAGCATCTGATGCTGGGAAAGGGCAGAGAGGATATCGAGGGGCAGAAATAGGCCAGGAAGGTAAGTGGAACAAATGGACTGAAACTAAAGACCTACCCAACCAACTATTGTCACCAAGCCTAAACACCCCTTTACCCATCCTAAATGCTCCCTCAGCTCCTAGTTGATCCTGAGGATTTGCATTTGCTACAGTGACAGACAGGTAGGTCCTCTGGCAACATTCCCTGTTGGGAAGGTACTACCCAGGGTGAGGCGTGTGGACCCCGTGGGCAGCAGCATGGGACAGCACACCTCCCGCTGCTCTGCACACTGAGGTCCTGCACAGTCCAGCCTCATGAGCCTGGTGGATGAGCACATTGTGTGGGAGAGGCTCGGGAGCAAAGGCACCTTTGCTGAATGGAGACAGCAGGAGAGTCTGGGCCAGTCTGGAGACAGCGCGAGATCTGCTCCTGGCCAGAAAGGAGGGAGCAGTTGAGAAAATGAATACAGTGTTTGCAAGGACTTCAGGGATTGTTCCCTTGTTAATAGAGCTGCAATTTGTGGAAATATGATGGAGGGTGAAGGTCTGCAAATACTTAGAGGAATAATGAGCATTGTAAGCAACAAGCACCACAGGGGAGAATGAGAAATAGATTGTACCAGACAGGCCATTTCTGCATAATTACACAATTAGTGGACTGAGGAAGACAGTGGATAACCCTTCGCAGTGTGCTGTGGTGCGACTTAGACCTTGATGGAGTCTGGAGTGCCAATTAGCTGGAATAGCTTGCAATATGTGGAAAGGATTGATGGAAGGAGGAGTGGCCGTGCTGAGCACTCATCTGGCAAGGGTGAAAGGAGAGATGCTGCCCAGGCGAGTAGTCACTCCCCTCACTCAGTAACATACTGGTGGTAACATGGTGCACCCATGTCGGGTTCTCAGAAGGCGTAATGCAAATGAGAGAAGAGAGCAGGGAATAAAATGTGAGACGGAGGGTTTTGACAGCAGAAAAGGATAATCTTGGTTATAATCTGTGAGAAACAGCTATTACCTTTGGGCAAGAACAATTATAGGCAGAATTATGTAATGAGAAGGAGCTGTTTGGAAAGCAGTAATTCTGAGAGCGCCCTGGCTGCATGAGCAGATAACACATTTGGCAGCAGGCTATAACACCAAGTGGTGCTGAGCTCTCTGCTCCTAGCATCTGCAGGGAGAGGTGGCAGGAGGGGGTATCTCCTTGGGCCAGCTATGGCCTCGACTGTACATTAGTGAAGAAGGCAGAGGTGAATTGGCAGTAGCCAAAAAAGAGGATGGTGAAGGGCAGGAGGCCTTCATTTAGCCTGGAGGAGCCAAATATATGGAATGGCAGTGAGAAGAGGGAGTGAATCAAAGTTTGGACATGACTCCTCTTGTGCTTTGTGCCCTCACATCTCTATGAGAAGGTTGCCCTCCTGTTGGGGAGGACAAAAATAATAATGTGGATTTGTTGCTGCTTCTTCCCTGCTGCAAAGTTGCAAGCCATTCTCCCAGGTTCTTCTTTCTGATTCTAGATTAGAGAAGTTATACAAAGAAAATATTCTCTGCATAGCCCTGATCCAAAGGCAGCCTAGAGCAAGGCACAGATTAGTTCCCCCATGTCCCTGTGGAACAGAGGACTGCCTAAAATCCATGCACGCTGATCTTACCTGGCTGAGTAGCTGGTGCTGTCAATTCAGGTCTTTTCATGCTGAGTTATTTCTGGGAATCACCAGGGGCTCCCTTCTTCACCTCCTTCCGCACACATCCTGGAGGAATGCCCTCTGCAGCCTGCTTTCTGTGCTGAGCATCATCTGGCTTCTCTGGTGCCTGTCCAGGGAGGGTATGTGAATATTCCTGTGGCTGGCTGAGCTCCCCCTCTCTTTTCTCCCATGGGTAGAGACAACAGCAGATGCTTCAACTGCCCATCTCTCTCCTTGGAGCAGGGGGAACATTGCTGGCAGCTGTGGCCCTGCTCTGCTGCTGGCCCCTGGCCACCTGAAGCACGTAATGGCGCAGATGGCTGCGGTGTCAGTGCCAGCAGACCCTGCCTGGGCAGGGGGGGATGCATTCCCTAGCATAGCACAGGCATGAGGAAGTAACATGGACATCAGTACATCCCTGAATGGACTCTTTGATGCTCTCCTGTGCTGGGCCTGGCTAGAATAGAGTTAATTTTCTTCATAGTAGCTCATATGTGTGTTTTATGTGCGTCATGTGCTGTGTTTTAGATTTTTGACCAAAGCAATGCCGATAAGACACTAATGTTCTAACTTTGGCTAAAGAGAGCTTGCACATGAATGCTGCCACTGTTTCTCACTCTGCCTCTCCAGTGAATAGACCAGGGGTGTGTGCAGTAAGTTGTGAGGGGACACAGCTGGGCAGATGACCTGAACAAAGACCATGGAATGTCATGCTCAGCCATAAAAGGGTTAGCCATCTTTCGCTTGGGAACTGGCTGAGCATTGGTCTACCCATGAGATATGGTGAATGGTTACCTTTGCATCACTTTTTTGTTTTGTTTTCTTCTCTCTTCTTGTATTTATCCTTCACTTGCAAATTAATTATTATTTTTTTATTTTGATCTTGACCTCCAAGTTTTCTTTTATTCTTCCTTCCTCTTCCCCCATCCCACTAGGAGTGGGAGAGGGTGAGTGAGCAGCTGTGTAGTGCTTTGCTACCCACCAGGGTTAACCCACAGCATCTCCTCCATTGAANTGGGCCTGGCTAGAATAGAGTTAATTTTCTTCATAGTAGCTCATATGTGTGTTTTATGTGCGTCATGTGCTGT
The DNA here is from genome assembly GCA_013400055.1 of Nycticryphes semicollaris. Taxonomy (NCBI): domain Eukaryota; kingdom Metazoa; phylum Chordata; class Aves; order Charadriiformes; family Rostratulidae; genus Nycticryphes; species Nycticryphes semicollaris. The sequence continues at coordinate 109,160 of VXBJ01003714.1, forward strand.
GTTTTAGATTTTTGACCAAAGCAATGCCGATAAGACACTAATGTTCTAACTTTGGCTAAAGAGAGCTTGCACATGAATGCTGCCACTGTTTCTCACTCTGCCTCTCCAGTGAATAGACCAGGGGTGTGTGCAGTAAGTTGTGAGGGGACACAGCTGGGCAGATGACCTGAACAAAGACCATGGAATGTCATGCTCAGCCATAAAAGGGTTAGCCATCTTTCGCTTGGGAACTGGCTGAGCATTGGTCTACCCATGAGATATGGTGAATGGTTACCTTTGCATCACTTTTTTGTTTTGTTTTCTTCTCTCTTCTTGTATTTATCCTTCACTTGCAAATTAATTATTATTTTTTTATTTTGATCTTGACCTCCAAGTTTTCTTTTATTCTTCCTTCCTCTTCCCCCATCCCACTAGGAGTGGGAGAGGGTGAGTGAGCAGCTGTGTAGTGCTTTGCTACCCACCAGGGTTAACCCACAGCATCTCCTCCATTGAAGCAAATGCAGCAGGTCCAGTTACTCTGTTACTTCATGCATATTTTAACCAGGCAAATACAACACAGAACATCACCTGCCCCTCGTAGTGTACTCGTCCACCTGATCACATTCTCCACCCATTGCAGTCAGTGATAATGTATCTGCTTTTCTTGGTTTTACAAGGTTCCAGAAGAGGGTTCTGGGAAAGAATCCTTTCATTTAGGTATAGATGTAATCTCTAATTGGGTTTTTCTTTTTTTTCAGTAGCTCTGTAAAGCAGAACAAGTATTTCAGTCGACATTCTTGAAGAGCCTTTCCAAGTAGCGATATCTGATGGGTATGTCCCTGGTAGGACCTTGCATCTGCTCTCTCTGGTGCTCACATAGAACCAGAGATAAGCTGGACTCATGGTGATATGAGCTTGAGAGTCTTCTGGCTTCATGGAGCCTTATGAGATCTTATACATCTAATATGACCTCTGTGCAGCAGCTTGCCCAAGATCAGGTCTCTAGAAATTACAAGAGCAGCTTCTGATTATTCTTGCTTCAGGTGGTCTCAGTTTCTTCTGTCCAGTATTTCTTCTGTCTAAGCTCTCTTTTGAATGGGGAAACTAACAAATCAAATGCACTTTTTCTGTCCTTGGCCTTGTGACTGCGGCTTTGGATGCATTTTATCTTCGCAGAACATCCCCTGGATCTGTGTGGCAGCCTTTAGGCTGTAGTTCTGAGGAACTAACAAAAGTATGGGTGTTGTGACAGGGAAGGTCAATGAGGGATGAGAGGACATGCAAGTCAGAGTGGTCACATGTAAGCAGTACCTCTCATAGACTCCTCTAGGTTGTGCATGGGCCTGGCACAGTGCTTAGCAGAGGGTCACTCTTAGATAAACTCATATAAGCAAAGGAGGTGTTAGAGTGCCTCTTATTACAGGGTCTACACATGCGTGGGCATGCTCCCACTCCTCCAGAAACAAGGCTGACCTTGTGAGCAGGCAAGCAGGCAGGGGAGCGGCTTCATGCTATCACTTAAATATAAACACTCCTAAAAGCAACTTTCTGATTTCTTTGTAGGAGGCTATAGCCTGCTGGGGCCTTCAGCACTTCAGCAGAGTTGCATCTAGAGAAAAAGAGACCATAAGAATTAATGGAATTTTCCTCAAAACTTCCTGGCCTTCTCTGGCCAGATGTACTTGAAAGGTTTAGGATTGAGTTTTGGATGAAGGACTCCCTGTTCATTGGTTTCAGGTGAAAATTGCTGTTGATTGCAGAGACAGGAGGAGAAGGAAATGGAAATAAAGAGGAAGTTTTGAATGAAAGGGCAGATGGGATGAAAAGTGTCCAGGAGGATTTCGGAGACTGAGGGCTGGGGCAGGTGGCTCAGCAAGGAGCTGACTTCTGCTTATACGTACTGGCTTGTGGGCACAGACACAATAACTGAACTGGTTACTGAGTTTGGGCCAGCTCACAGCAGAGGTGTTCTGAGCAGCCTGAGGGACTCAATTTGTGGGAAGGAAAGAGTGAGTCCGTGATTAAAGCCCATCATTCAAGCCCATCAGCTGAGGCCAGGTCACACACAAGGCTTTAGTGCTGCTACGTCCAAAGCAAGGATGAAGCCTGTGTCCGCTGTCTGCCATGGCTATGGTGGGCCAGGAGCACTCATGGTCACGGGGATTGTCCACACAGCAACTGACCTGCCTGCTGCTGTGTGAGGGCACCCAAACATCAAAGGGCAGCTCCACAGAGACACCCCAGGGCATCCATCTTCTCCAGCAGTGGACATTGCCTATCCCTGCTTTGGACCCACATGGAGCAGTTGCAAATGAGAACTTGAATTTATCTGAGCTGGCAGTGATTCTGCTGTCATCAGTGTCCAAGAGATAGGCTTGCTGACTGCAGCAGGAGTGGGGAGAGGCCATCTTCAGGAGGCAAGCCAGCACTGGCTTCCCTATCTTCCTGCCTGCTTTCAGAAGCAAATTCAACTGGGTTTCAATAAGAGTTGATAACATAAGCTCATTTCTGTGAGTAAAAATGTATACAGTTATAAGACATTATGGCTACGTGATAAATCATGTCAGGATGAGGATTTCATTCTATAAGGATGAAAAGGAAAAGAAGATGCAATGTGAAATATCCCACTTGGGCTGGCCGGGTCAGGTCTCTATCAATCATCCACAAGACCTGTGCTGTTTCAGAGCTGCGATTAAATGTGCAGTGTGGGGTTAGGCTGGACTTGGGAGTGTGCAGATGTGAAACATGAGCATGGCAAAATGCCATTTATGCAACAGAGAGGCATCAGGTGATGGTCAGATGGAACTTATGTGGGCCCTTACTGGATAAATAACTGTACTTGTTGAGTGGTTTTTCTTTTTTCCTGCATGGCAACAGAAGATGTGGCAGCAAGACATGCAAAATGAAGGAATTTTTTTTATATATAAAAATACCTTTCCCAGCTTTTCAGTTCCAGCAGACAAACCTATAGCACAGCTTTTGTTGAGCTGAAGATCCACCTTTTCTTCTGGTACAAGATGGTGTCCATGAAGACATAACCCCCAGAATCTGTTTTTACCCTGGTTCTGGAAGTACTGTCTGAACAGCAGTGACAAGAAGGCTGTGCTGCTTTTCAGTAGTTTTGCTTCAGAGAACTTGCTGGAATCTGGAGATTCTGCGTATCTCCAACTGAAGGTGGGTCAGGAGCCTGAGTTTTCCTGCTTTCATGATGCCATAGTCTTTCTGTCAAGCCCACAGTGTTTTGTAGGAATGGGGTTGTACAGAAATGGTGTCCAGCAAATTGCCTTTGTAAGCCAAAGGGATGCTGACAGATACAGTACTACTGTGTCATCTTTTATTTAACTTCTCTAGAAATAATCTGTAAGTATTTTTGGCTACCACCAAATTTGTGTTGACTCCACTATTAAACAGGAGCTGACAATTCTAGGACGGACCATATAATGTGACACAGAGGTTCCCCGGAAGTCGATGGCCACCTCCTGGTGATGCCAGTGAGAGCAGAGTTAAACCAATATCGAGAGCTTTTGAAAATGCTACGATTTAAAATGGGTCATTGTGCTCCCAAGATTGCTGCCATAAATACAGCCTCAGAAGTTTGTGGAGCGTGTGCGCCTGCCTTTGCTTCTGAAATTTAGAGACTGGAGGAGCTGGAGTGGGCTTGTCATCTGGGTTTCGGCGAATATCAAGTATCACTGATGGGTCAGGGCTTTTTTGGAAGTCTCCACCAGGCGGGGGGAAAGTTGTATTAATAATTTTTTTCCAGACGCAGACCTTGCTGTTGCAAGCTGCAGTGTTTTCCCCCGGAGAGCACACTGCTGTTCTGCATGGGAGTGGTGCCTTATATCCTCCCAGAAAAGAAGCCAGAATGCAATGCAGCAGCGTGGCTCCTAGCTGCGGACTCTGTTCTCCACCAAGCTGATCTGGGATTTTTGTTTAAAGAAGTAATTTTACAGCCGCTGACTGCAATGGATACTGTGTGGGTGAAGAGGTAGGGAGGTTCTCTTTCACCTGATCTCGGTTCTGACCTCCTGGGGATTATTAAGGAGCTCAACTTGTTAGGTTGGCATATAGGCAAATTCTAACGAGCGTAAGGAGGCTCTGCCTGGTAAATTCACCCTGCTGCTTGCAGTGTGGTAGGGTGTTGTAAAATCAATATGCTGGATTTCATGCAAGATGTAGCTACGCTTAAGGTATGGCTCAGTCTCTTATATAATTACATGCCTCCTGTTTGTTGAGCTTAAAGGTGTACCGGAGCTGTAAATACTACTAAACCATAGGTTGATAGTGTTTTAGGTTATAACTCTCCATGAGACTGTTTAAAGCAATATGCATTAAATGCTATTTCAGAATGAAGTATTACATGACTTGTGAGAGCACAGCCATTAAAAAATACATGCCAACTACCAGATGAGGCACCTGGGACACCAACCTGGAATACCCTTCCCATTGGTAGGTTTTATTATATTGGTGTAGCCACATGAGGACTGAAGTCACTTGATGGATTTAGCTCCTGTGTTTGTGCATCAGGATTGAGAGAGCGTATTCCATATCTTTGTGATGCTAAAGCTGGATCTATAGGGGTGGATCCCTGCCCTGGGACAGGGGCCAGCCAGTTGGATAAGATAACAAGATGTACACCTGCCAAGGCAAAAATTAATCTGCATATAATATTCCTCGTCTGTCACAGGTAAGACTGGGATTGCTGCCAAGGTACAAAAATACCCATATTGGGTGTTGCGGGTGCTGTTGCTTCGCATTGCATGTCCCAGGCTGTTTGGGACAGTGGAGCCAAGCCAGACACTGCCACTTTTGCTTCTTAAACATTGTAATTTTCATTTTCTGATGCTCAAGCTGAGCTGTGTATTGTTGTGCATGGCTTCACCCTCTGACCACTGTTCAGCAGTAGGGAATTTTTGATTATTCATTCATTTGAAAAAAGAGGGGGAAAGAGGTAGGGCATTATCTTAGTTGCACTTACTTATTTTAACAAACCTCCACTAAACACAAGCACTTTGGAAAATATCATCCCAAGAAAACACAGACTTTGAGGCTTCGACAGGAATGAAGGTACTGATTTGCTGGAGTGGAGGAAGAGGTATAGTTTGTCTTCAGAAACGACAGCAGGGAGCAAAAAAAAATGCTACCTTCATGTAAAGGAACCCATGGTAAAAATATTTCAAGATGAAAATAAAATTGCAGAAGAAAAGAAAGGGAGGGAAATGTGTTTTTTATGAGTTATATTAATTCAGGAGACACGTGCTGGCTAGGGAGCTATTGCTAGCAGTAAAACATCAAAGTCTCTTAAAACTGTGTAGATCTAACACTAAGTTATCACACTAAAGCAAAGAAACTCTGTTTGGGCCTCATTACATCTGGTGAGTGCTGGATTATTGATTTTGATGGCTGAATTAATCACTGGTGATTAACATGGGGCTAGTGACCATGATAGGTTTTTATTCATATGGGCTGGCAGATAAGAGTCCTAATTATAAATACATATATATAAAAGACACTCCCGAGGATTCAAAGGAACTGATTCCGCAAAGCTGAAGAAAACTGAGTGAAGCTGATTGGGTCTTAAAACATTCACAGGAAAATCTGAGTAAGAACTGGGAGCAGTTTGAGCAGAGGCCAAGAAAGTTGAGATTCCAGAGTCAAGAAAGAGGACAAGGTTTAATTAATAGCCATCCTAGCTTGGCAGCAATAAAAGCAACAACTGGAAGCGATAATAAGATTAACAAATTTAGAAAAGAGAAAAATAGGTAGCAATCCATGTGCATCTGGAGTTGTAGTGTGTAGACAACAAGATAAAGACATCTGGAGGGAAAATGCCTATGTGCAGCTAGAAAATTAAGGGACTCTAGGAACATATTAGCAAATAGGAATATGTTTATGAGCCAAACAGTGAAATAACTGTATATGGGAATTGTCATTCGTAATGACTCTGAGAGCACAAACTGATCAGGAACTGCTATTATACTGCATTTGGAAATTTAACAGTATCATGGGCTACTACTCTCCTTTGACAAAGAAATCAGTGAGGATATTAATCCAAAGTATATTAGACTCAAACTCCAAATCAGCAGAAATGGTGTTGTTACCTAATCATGGCATTGTCGGAGTTGGAAGGTTCCTCTAGAGATCATCCAGTCCAACTCCCCTGCTAAAGCGGGATTGCCCAGAGCACATCACTCATGACTGCATCCGGGCAGGGCTTGGAAACCTCCAGGGAAGGGGATTCCATGACCTCCTTTGGCAGTCTGTTCCAGTGCTCTGTCACCCTCACTGGAAAGAAGTTTTGCCTCATATTTCAATGGAACCTCCTATGTTCCAGCTTGTAATAGATCAAAGCAAGTTTGCCTAGGTGCTCTATGGCATATACCTCTCAGCTTTTTGTAAAGGTATTCAGTGTGCTGATGTCCTCTTGCTCAAAATGGAAAATAAGTGGTGTAAGTTCTCTGATGTACCTCATGTGTCGGTGAAGAAGTGATTGACTAGCACATACCAGAAAGTCACTCTGTGAAGTGTTTCTAGTGAGACTGGTGTCACCAGCAACCTGGAGGTGAATGTGCTTGTAAAGTTAACAAGGTGACACAGAGACCGATGGAGTCTCAAGCATCAGTGGGAAGAAAGAAGCAGCTAGACAGGGTAATCTGAGTGGCTTGGCATGCTGGCTCTTTTACAACAAAATGAAGCTTCAACACAGGATGGTGCTGTGAAGAAGCAAAAAATTCTTTCTACTTAGAGAGCAGGGTACTATGGCAGAGCAGGGACTTGGTGGGAGCTGCAGTAGAAACTAAACAGAACATATTTTCCTTGTGAAGTCCGATACCCAAATGTTACTCTTGGGGGTTAAAGTGGTTGGGAAGAGATGGCAGTTGGGATTTTGCCTCTGTATTAGCCTCTGTACACAAGATACAATGGAATAATGCCTGGGTTTTGTGTTCTTAGCTTAAGTAGGATATTGCAAAATGGGGTAGCCACAGATATGATCCCTGAGCTGGAGAAAATGCCGTACAGCAAGTAATGGAAAAAAGCTTGATCTGTTTATCTTATCAAAAAGAAGACTGAGGGATAACTTGATTACAGTGTAAGTGTAAGTACTTCCATGGGAGAAAATACCAGTTGCTGAAGGGCTTTTTAATCTAGAGGAGAAAACAAGAGTAAAAAACAATGGCTGGACAGTAAAGCCAGATATTCCACTTTAGAGCAGGCAGACATATTTAACAATGAGGGTGATTAACCATTGGGGAAGATCCCAAGGGGGCTGATAGCTCGTTCATTTCTTGATGTCCGTACAGCAGGCGGGAGTGCTTCTCTGGAGGACGTGCTTCACTCACGGCCGTGGAATTGGATTTGATTCATGGATAACTGGGTCAAATGTGCTACCCAATGCCTTATGGCTTATGGCCCCTTTGGGCCTTTGAAGCCCTTAGCTGCATCTGGGAATGATTTGGCAGTACTCTCGGGCTTTCCGGCTGGAGATCCTGATGGACTTTTGAGGCAATGTCAGCATGTTCTGCCCTACGGAAGAGCGCTGGGCTGAGTCACCCATCACACGTTGGACCTGTGGAAAAGGGCCTTGTTAACCCCCAAGCAGATGAGACATGAGCTTAATCAACCACCTAGAGCTCCCAGTGATGGAGAACAGGTATCACAAGTGCAGGTAGGGGCACTCCAACTATTCCTAGCTTTCGGAAAGACGTCCTGAGACAGCAAAAAGCTGGGTGAAAAGGTAGGAGAAGTCACTCTGGTTTGTGGTGGGAACAACAGTATGAGGAGAAAGACCAACTTAAGCCCTCTGCAGGGTTGACGCAGAACAAGAATGGGTTGCAAGCCTCCACCCTTTTCTTTGGACTCCACTGCCTCTCATGTGTCACTAAAGTCTGACCCTCAGCAGTTCCCTGAAACACTTACCTCTGCGATACTCCAGAACCTGTTCAGAACTTATTTGCAGCCAGAGACAGAATCAGCAAGTGGAAAACCACCTCTAGATTTGTCTGTCCAAGACACTCTTGGGAGAGCTAATCCTATCCTGTAGCACTGCTCCTCTTGCCCTGCCATTGTAACCCAGTGCATCTTTTCAGATAACTGGGAGCAGTGAGCAAACGGTTAAAGTTTTGCTTCTCCACCCAGTGGTGGGTGTTGTCTGTGTCAGAAACAATATAAGAACAGTCGGAAGTTGCAGCTGGCAAGTAACATTTGGAGTAGCCGTCGTGGGGCATATAGATCTGTTGTGGACTGTCTTTTCCCGAGACTGTAAACACTTGTGCAGAATGTCTGAGACCAAGAAAAAAGGGAAAGGAAAGAGCAAAAAGAACAAAGAAGGGAAAAAAGGGGAAAGAGAACCTGACCCAGGAAAAGGTACTTCCCATTTTTAACAAATTTTACTTATAGGAAGAAGAAAGGAGCCAGAAAGCCATCAGGAAAGTACTTGTGGGTTGCATGAGAGTGCAAATGATAGGGAACGTTTGCCAGGCAAGTGTGCAAATCTCTGCATCTCATTCATGCTGCTATAGGACTGCTTTATTCTTGATCTTATATTTTTTTTCCTTTTTCTTTTTTATTTTAAATACCCAAGCCCCAACAATTCAGGGCAACGTACTCTTTCAAAAACCAGCAGCACTCTGTTCCTGTCATGGTGATATGGTAATTGAGGGGGTTTGTGCTCATTCTCTGGGGGTTCTGGTGTGTCCAGTTTTGATGTTTGGTTGGTTATTTTCTTGCTTCTTCCTGAGGTAAATATCAAAAGCCACTATTTTGGAGGGTCACAGGGACTGATCCTTGGGACAGACCAACTCTACAAGATCAGATTTAAGTTATAGCTTTGCTTTTTGAGGTAACGGCATTGAGTTGCAGTTAAAGACACATGGACTGTAAACCTTCACTCTTTGCTGATAGGCTTCTAAGTGAAATCAGTCTGCTCCTGAAGAGATCTGACTGTTCCCTGCTGAATGAGCAAGGCAATACTTAAGATGTTGCTGGGATAAAATGTTTAGATTGCCTTTAACTGATAAAGTTTGATTCCCAAGTAAATGGGGAGTACGAGACATAGCAGTGCAAAAACTGTCTTGGAGAGATACAGAGGTGTCCTGGTGGTAATGCAGCACAGTGGTATTTCTTTCTCTGTCATGGTATCAGGGAGGGATTATCCCTGGCTGTTTCTTATCTGTGGTTTATCTGGAAATGTATTTGGACAGAGCGGCAACTCTGTCAGACTTTCTGTTTTATCAGTGTTAAGAGAGGCTACAAGCTGGACTGGGTCCTGGAGGAGTCTGTCAGGCAGTCTAGCTCTTCACTTACCTGGATGTAAATCTGCTCTTGGTCCTGCTATCATGATGCTAGTAAGTGCTGTTGACGTGAATAGATATGTTTTGGCTTCCCAAAACAAATCTGCCAGCATCATTGGTGGCAGGATTTGCCCCTGCCATTTTCCATCCCTTGATCTGAGCAGGGACCCAGCTCTGTTCACGACCCTGCTGTGCCCAGAGCATGGTCTCCTGCACTGGATGCTACTCCTACACTGCACTAGAGCTGCTGGAGTGGCAGCAGGTGCTGATGCCATGGCAGGCTGACCTCACGTGTGGTCTCCTGCTCATGACATCAGAACATAGCTGTTGCTGTGGGATCTGGGAGGAGACTTTTGGGATGGTTTCCCAACAGGGAGCTTGAAACCACTAAGCAAAGGCAACAACAGCTTGAAGATGATTGCTTCTCCCCAAGAGGCCCTGGAGAGTACAGGGACTGGGAGCTGTCTCACAATTGTTGGCAGGATGACCCTGCCTCCTAAATGCACAGATGGGACAGGGTAGAGCCTACATCATGGGCATCTTCTCTACTTGGAGCAGAATGGAGGATAGGGGTGGTGGGACTGAGAGGCATTGGCTTGGGCACCATGGGGGAATGAAGCACACAGGAGCTGTTGAGGGAGCAACCACCTGCCTCGAGCCACGTGGGCCATGGCAGGGCCATGGGAGCTACATGTAGGGGAAAGCACTGGGGAGGAGCTGAGGGGGTCACACCACACACTCTGTTTTCTAGTGCTTCATCAAAGCAAGTCTTACTGCTCTAGGGGGAACATGTAAAGACTCTTCTCCTGTAGTTACTCATGCTGACAATCTAGTCCTCTGCTGAGACGCACTGTAGGGTTGTTTTATCACTTATAAATTCCACAACTGGACACTTTGGCCAGAGTGCAAAACCCTTTTCTCTCTACTAATGGACCCAGAGAAGCATTGAGGATGATTGCACTGATCCTGTCTGTACCTGAACCAGACAAAAGAAAGATTCTGAGTTTGACTTGCACACCATGAACATAGTCCTTTTATTGCATTAATTCCTAATGAGATTCTTAGATCCAGATGACTCCTTTGCCTTGTATTGCTGCAGAGGTCGCCCATTGTTTGCTCCGTGGGTCTATCAGAGGAAGACACTTAATTGTCTGTGCTGTCTCTAAACCAAATCCCACTTTGGATCAGTTGGTTGGGATCAGTGGAACCTGTGAACACCTTTTCCATTCAAGGGTCAGTTTTGTCATGTGGTCTGAAGGGTACCACAGCAATGCTTCCCCAAAAGGTCCTTTAGATGAGAAGAGTTCCTCCCCCAATCACTTCTGAGCAGATGCCCCAGTTATGGTACATTGACCCTCACTTCAGGCAGCTGAGCATCCTGTGGACTCTGTGGACTTTCTTTAGCTTGTGGCTGGACCTCAGGCTGCCTCTCCAGCATGCTTGGGCTGATGCAAAAACTTGGCCCTGGCACAAATCAGGCAACTGGCAGCACACTGCAAGGGCAATTTGTGTTCTCCGTTTTTCCCCAGGCTGTAGTATTTCCATGCAAATGGGAAATGTTCTGGACAGGAACATTTCTTTTAGATGGACAGTGTGGACAGTGCAGGGGAGACTCAGGGGATGACAGAAGGGTGGAAAAACTACCTTCAACTGCATTCCTGAGGGTCAAACTTTGTTACCTGTGGTACTCTGAAAGTCTTGATCTACCCTTGTGCTCACAGATGTCTGCATGGGAAATTACTGCTAGACACCCCTTCATGGTGGGTTCTGCAGAGTGTCCCAGGACGGCTCTGGCACAGAAAAACACTCACTCTGCCTTCCAGAGGTGATCTCCCCAGTCCTGCCAGCTGGGCTGGGGGAATTGCTCCGTGTAGTTGAGCTATTCACTGTCAGCGGATCCCAGCAGCAGAAAAAAGAGGAAGGGAGAGCTGAAACCGTAATTTCAAGAAAGAGCATCAGTGTGCCATGGGTGGTCCTAGATTTCTCCTGAGGTCTCTCAAACTCAGGGGAAAAGAGAATTCTTCCACTGTGCCATACAAATAGTTTTTGGCTTCTGTGAATGTGTAAAATGTTGCTGATCTCATACTAAGTGCTAGCTTTGTTCTGAGGACAAGGGCTTTTAACCTAAGGCTCTTTAACCTAAACTCACATTTTTATGCCTCTAGTGATACAGCTGTCCTAAAGTGAGTGCTTCAGCAACAGATCTAGCCAGTGGAACAGCCTGTGAAAGCCTCCAGAGGGAGATGGTGTCCACCTATGAAGAAGCACTATTAGGATCCCCCTTTTAGATGTTTGTAAGATGCATTGACAGACAGACAGACAGTTTCCCACCCCAACACACGTGGAGGGCACACCCAGCAGGGACTACGTGAGCTGCAGAGTGTAGCAAGAGACCAGCAACTAAATGTATAATGCTACCGCAATGCTGGCAAAGTTCAGGTCTCGAAGAAAACCTCCTCGCTGCAAGAACAGAATACTTTATCACGCCCTGGATGGCTTGGAGCAATCAAAGGCATGACACTGAGGCAAGACTGTGGGCATAAAGAAGCTGCCATCTTGCACTCTGAAAGATTTGGAGGAGTGGGAAAAATGGACTGGTGCTACTGCAGAAGTTCAGAGCCGAACAGGGGAGCAAATGCCAGGGCTGTGGCAGTGGATTAGGAGACCAGTGCACCAACCTCACAGGGAGAAAGGCACTAGGAGAAGCAAAAGGGCTGGAGGACAACCCTGATAGTGGTGTAGACAAGGAGCAAAGTGAAAAGGGAAAGGCAATGAGACTGGAAACATTCTGTGTTTCATCTGTACTTCTGTCAGGTCACTTGGGGATAAAAGACCAGAGATATGTAAAGCATTTTGTTGGTTAAATTCCCCAGCAATTCCAGGCATTCTCTCTTATTTTTACTTGGTGCTGAGGAAAACATTGCGTGTGCTCAAGGTTTTTGTTGTGTCAGTGCTAATAAGGCAGAGTACAGGAATTGTGCTTTTCACTTGAACAGCCCACTGCAAAGGCTAATAGTGGAAAACTACTTGGAGAGCAGGTGTAGAGTCTCTGCAGAGAGTACCTCATGTTTTGGTAGAAACCAGCTTGGCCTCAGTTCCCAGATGATTCAGGATTTGGTAGGAAGGTTTTGCAGAAGGGCATTGCAATTGAAACTCCAGAGGTCTTGGGGAGGAAGGGCGCCCCTGGGTGTGAGGCAGCAGTGGGATTGCAGCAGAAGCAGCCAGGTCTGCCAGCCTAGGGTTCTTTAGAGTGCTGTACATTTACATGGAGTTTGGTGAGGGATGTGAAAGTCACTTGCAGATTCTAGTGCAGGCTTTGTGGTGGAAGCTCGCGCTACCGGAGATACGCAACAGTAGTGCAACCAAAACAGCTACTTCACTGCTGGCTGAGGTACCTCAGCGTGAGCTCTGTCCACATGTCAGGGGGAACATGCTCTTGATTTGTTCTTAGTCTTCTGTTTGTAGGAAAGACTCCAGTTCTAAGGAGCTCATGGAAACATTAGCCGAAACGTTTGTTTACAAGAAGGGTAACCCACAGCGGATATCCTACAGTAGCAGTTTTGTTTTCTGTAAACACCCAGACACACAAGGTACCAGATGTCAGCTGTGCTCCAGGATCCGTCCACATGCGTGTTTTCACCAGAGCATTTCCACTGGCTGAACTAATGGACTGGTGTTCTCTTGCCATATGGATGAGAGCACGCATGTGGCCAGTTACCACGGATCAGCCAGCGTGCAGTAACTTGCTCAGCTTCGGAAACAGAGGGGATCTGACTCACAAGCTACAGTGATTCACACTGGGGTAAAGGCAGAGGCTGTATGTTCCAGCTGCTTTCTGGGTTTGTTTGGGTTTTTTTGGTTTTTTTTTTCTTTTTCTTTTTTTCTTGAGGTCACTAGCTCTGCAGGAGGGATTGATAAATGAGCATTTGGCTCTGTTCCTTCACTGCCCCTAGCTCCTAGTCTCAGGTGTTAATACAAACAGAAGGGTTATGGCAGAGATACCCAGCAGGGTTGAGGAATAACCCATCTCATGAACTCCTGGCAGAGGGGCAGGATGGAGCGGAATGGTTTATTAGTAAATAATCCTGCTATAGATGCAAAAGCTGGTGAGGCAGAACCTTGGACTTCCCATTTTCAATCCCTTTTTGGAGGTGGATGTAAGTAACCTGGGAAGGGCAGTCTGGTGAGAGGAGGAACATCTGGAGAGGGGCTGAGCACAGCCTGGCTGCCAAGCTTTGAGATCATGCCCTCGGCTCATTCTTCTGCCTTTGGTGATGTGACAGGCTCCAGCTGCAAAGCGGCTAAAGGAAGGCTGCATTGGTATGAACAGCGTAGCTCTGTCATCCTTCTTCCTGCATCTGGACTGCCAGCCTCCTTGCTCTGAGTGCTACCCTGATCTCCAGTCTTGCCTCAGCACTGAGGCAAGTGCTAATAGGACTGCAGCATGTGTCCTGTGTGTCTTGAAACCGCCTGGAGAAGATGGGGTGAGACTAGGGCAGGATGAGTGTGTGGACCTACATTGCACTTCTTCTGTTGCATAATTCCAGAGGCAGCAAGAGGAGGGGAAATGAGCCTCTTGTTTCTCATTTCCCCTTCGACTCCGATGAATGCTTTCAGGTGTATAAATGGAGTTCAACACGGGTTGTATGACCCTGTGCCTTTTTCAGTGACTGGGAGCTTTGATATAGTGGGGCAGTAAGCAAAGAGTGGAGCTGTGAGGCACACACAGCCCTTGTTTGGATGTGCTTGTGTTCTGTGAGCAAGCTGCAACAGGGTAGGTTTAGGCTGAACGTTAGGAAAGAATTTTTCCCAGAAAGAGTGGTCAGACACTGGAATAGGTTGTCCAGGGAGGTGATTGAGTCTCCATCCCTGAATGTGTTTAAGAGTCATTTAGATGTGGTGTTGGGTGATAATGGTGTAGGGAGGACTTCATAGAGAAGGGCAGGTGGTTGGACTTGATGATCCCAAGGGTCTCTTCCAACCTGAATGATTCTATGATTCTATGAAATAACACAGTGTTTCTTGAAGAGAACTTGCAGAAGTTCAAGAGCAGCTGGGCTTGCAACTCACAAATAAACCTGTAAATCCAGGCAAGTTCCTTTGGCTGAAAAGTCACAGGACTGAAGCCCCAGCAAAGGCTAGCTGTCCACCCTGTGTTGGAGACTACGGGTCCAGAGAGTTGGAGACTAGGGTAGAGGCCATGAGATAACCCGTAGCTTTCCTTTGGGAAAGCTGCCTGTCATGTCACTGAGGATGAGGCTAGAGAGGAGCCATCCACCACTCCTGCTTCACTAGAACTTTGCTCGGTGCTGTGCCGGCTACTCACCCTGCTTTCTGTAAGCACAGGCTGTCCTGGCCACTGGTCACCCTCCACTGATTTGCCAGCACCAGTGAGGTGGAGGGATGTGCTGGCAGCAGAGGTAGTTTGGGAGGGCAAAGGCTCAGGCCAGAGCTCGGACGTGCATCACCCGTTGCACTGACCTCCTGTCTGGGGCAGGATAACGTGACTGGGAGATATGACTCTGCCCAAGAGGGAAGCTTTTAGAAGGCTCACAAGGGCCTGATGGGAGCAAAACGGCAGGTCCTGGCAACACCCTCTGAGAGCATACAGAGCGGTGCAAGGCATGTGTGGCCTCCTGGCCAGGACACGGTCCTGGCTCCTGTGCTTTACTCCAGGTAGAAAACTGTGTTTCAAACTGATGTGGCCTGGGATTGTCTCCCCTCTGATAACAGGAGTGGTACGTTGCTGCTTTTTTGAGATGTTCCAAATTGTGACAACAAATACGTGTTATAATGGTAAAAATGAAACATTTGGGTAATTAATAACTCCAGTAATAAGGCTTGGCAAACTCGGTCATCAACCCTTATAAGGGGGGATGTTTCAAGCATGTTTGGAAGGTAAGGGCTCCTCAATATGGGGGAGAGCTTCTTTGCAGAGAAGAGCAGTAAGCCACACAAGGCTGTCTCCATGCAGTAATGTTCATGATTATACTTCTGAGGTGTCTGATGGTCTTGGATCCCTTCTACAGCTGTCTCGGTTTTACTATCCCCTTAAATTTTTGACTAAATGTGGCAGTCAGAGTCTAGTTTTTTCTTGCTGAATTCTCATGCCTGGTGAGGACGGATGGGAAGTGGAAGGGAACCACATTTGCACTCCAAGTCTGAGACTTGGTGGCTGGCACCTCAGCAAAAGAAAGACAGCTAGAAATGTGTGAGGTGGACTGAAATAGTGTTCTTTAGTGAAACTCTAATTTACCTTAATCCCAGAATAAAATCAGGTGCTTTAGTTTCTGTTGTTGGTTTTTGGTTTTGGTTTTATTTTTGTTTGTGTGTTTGTTTTTGTTTTTTCTTTTTTTTTAAAACCCACAAAACCAGCCCCAAAATTTGAAGCAGATTTCCTGCATCATTCACTGATGTTTGGAAGCCCTTCAGAGAAACCTCTTTTTGGTGTCAGAATTTGCACATTTGCTTAATTTGATGGTAAAATCAGGTTAAAATCTCTCAGCCAGCTTCTCAGCAGATGTTTCTTTGACCTGTCTGGTCTGGCTTTGTTGGTGTGTTTGTGATATGTACCAGCTGAGTATCTGACCCTCTCGCTTTCGACAGCTTTTTGATTTGAAGGCTGGGGCTTCATTCCAACTCCAAAACTGTGTATCTGTGCATGTGTACATATGTTTGTGCTCACGTGAATTTTTTATTCCACTTTGCAAAAGTCCCCTGGTTCCTGATGCACTCCAGCATGGTTTGGGCTAGCACACTACTCTGGCAAAGCCTGTACTGATGCTGTGGCTTCTTCTGTGCCTCTTGTACCTCTCTTTCTCCAGTAAAACCATTAACAAAACTCCCACGCTCAGCAGCTATGGCTCTGGTTCAAAGCACACCAAAAGAGCTCTTCACGTTCAAGCTGTTTTCCACCACTCAGCTTGACCTATGTGCTCCTGGAGAGAAGCTTCCTTGCTCAGGGGGGAAACTGGTTTTACTTCAAAAGTGGTGCTATTGATGCTCTTGACTTACAATTGATGGTCTGGTGAGAAAACTGCCCAGGGAGCTGACGCAAAGGGGCTTCCTGCTCTCTTGAACCTGGCCATGTCCCTGTTGCCTGCACTGTGTGTGTGTTCAGATGCCTGTCTCCTGTGCCCATTTCCAAGCTCTGGTGAGTGGGAAAGGGCTGGAAGAGAAGAATGCTGAGTTTGGGTCTGGCAGAGGGAGGGAGGGAGAATCTTTCAGCTGCCAGCACAGTTGTTCTGCACAGCAAGGTAACCAGCTTCTACTGTCCCCCTGCCACTGTGCTGCATTCTGCCAGAGAGAAGACTCAGCTGCACTGTAAAGCAAAAATAAAATAAAGATCACCTGCCTGACATTTCAGGTTTTGAAAGCAAGAGGAATACTGGTGAGGGAAGAGGCTTGGGATATGCTCCTCCCTTGAGACATTCTTCCCTTATGGGTAGACAGCTGGCAATACGTGGCAGGGTTTTCTTAGCCAGCAGGTTTTCAGAGCCAGCACGTCCTGCTGCTGTGCCCGCTCTCTGATGCAGTAACTGATGGACGCAGCAGCTTATGCAGCAGCATAAGTTTTGTATCACACAATATCCTGGTGCCACGAGCAGAGAAAATTTCAGATCTTGTGGTATGAATCTTGGTTGCCTAAAAGTGACTGAGGTGTTGAAGTGATTCAGATCCAGAAAGTCTTGCTAATAGGTTCTGGATCTGTAGGTCAAGGTGCCGGACCTGGGCACATTGTCTTTCAAAGGCTAGGAGTCTGCCTGATCACTGCTACCCAAGAAGCAGTTTGTTTCCCTTCCAGAGATCATGCATGTTTCATCTGCTCATTCGGGCTTTTGCCTGAAGGGCAAGGACAAGGAATGTGATGAACTTCTCTTTGGCATGGAAATGTATTTTGCTTCACATTTGTCAATAAATGAGATTAGGTTTCTGTATTTGTGCTGAGAGTCTGCGTGAGAGGCACGATTAATGAATGCTAAAATAAACTCTCTGGCTGGCTGTTGGGTAACAAACACAGCTAAAGCTTGCATTGCAGGAGAGGTCCTAAGATTGCGGAGATGCCATTTATATGATCAAGAAAAAGACATTCAGCACAAACTAGAAATTATCCCGGTTCTTACATGAAATAATGACTCTACCAAAAGTGGTTGGTGTGTAATAATGTCAATGCTTTTTCTCTACTTGAAAGAGCATTTCCCACTCAGTCCTTGGTTACCTCTCACAGTCCTTCCAGGTAGAACTAGTCTTTGTCCAGAATCTGAACCTTTTCTGCCAAAACGGTCACCTCAGGAAGATGGGAAGCAGCACAAATTACCTATTTCTGGGTGTCCTTCCTACTGCTTACCTTGATGAGCCCTGGGCACCACATTTCTGTCCAGCAGGGCCAGTGAGACCATTTAGGAATAAGGAAACCTTTCTGGACACATGTAGATCAAGGGACAGATATGGTAAAGTTCTGGATATCTTGGTTTGATGGACCCCTTGAAGAAATGAGAGCAACAGATACCATCTTGGATACCATACTTGGACTTACGCAAAGCTTTTGACACTGTCCTGCATGACAACCTGGTCTCAAAATTGGAAAGTCATGGATTTGATGGATGGACCACTCAGTGGATAAGAAACTGGCTGGATGGCTGCACGCAAAAGGCTGTGGTCAATGGCGCAATGTCCAAATGGATGCCTGTGATGAGTGATGTCGCTCAGGGGTTGGGACTGGGACCAGTGCTGTTTAACATCTTTGCCAGAGACATGGACAGTGGTATAGAATGCACCCTCAGCAAGTTTGCTGAGGACACCAAGCTGTGTGGTGCAGTCAACACACTAGAGGGAAGAGATGCCATCCAGAGGGACCTGGACAGACTGGAGAGGTGTGCCAGTGCAAACCTCATCAAGCTCAATCAACCAAGTGCACCTGGGACATGGGAATCACAAGCACAAATACAGGTTGAGCAGAAAATGGCTGGAGAACAGCCCTGAGGAGAAGGACGTGGGAGTGCTCGTGGATGAGAAACTCAACACAAGCTGGCAGCCCAGAAAGCCAACCCCATCCTGGGCTCCATCAAAAGAAGCATGGCTGGCAGGGTGAGGGTGGTGATTCTGCCCATCTGCTCTGGTGAGGCCCTACCGGGAGTACTGTGTCCAGGTCTGGATTTCTCAACACAGGAAGGACATGGACTATTGGAACAAGTCCAGTGGAGGGCCACAAAGATGATCAGAGGGCTGGAGCACTTCTCCTATGAAGACACGCTGGTGATCTTCAAAGTCCCTTCCAACTCTAACCATTGTATGATTCTATGAAATATCAGTGGATGGATTTCAGGAGGGACATCTTGGAAAATAATGCTGGTAGTAGGGGGAGAAAATGGTAAAAATAGGGAGGAATTGTTGTGGATGATGGTTAAATGAACACTTGAGTTTCCTGCAGGAGATGAAGGATTCCACTTGCCCCATGCTACAGCAGCTGTGTAGAGGCACCCTTGCTGTACTGCAGCAGCCCGTTCCTTAATGAGAAGAATGAGGCTCTGACTCACCTTTCCCAATTCACAGTTATGCACTTTTAGGCATGAGGATGAAGAGATTTGTTGATAACTGAAGAAGAGTTGTTAAGATGGTTGGACTCCAGGTCCTTTCCAACCTAGACAATTCTATGATTCTATGAAAGTCAGAAAGGTTACCATGGGCAAACAGTCCTTGCCCAGATGGCATGGTGTCTACACTGCAATGGGGAATCGTTGCTACAT